>QANY01009677.1:1336987-1545777 GCA_003255025.1 Datisca glomerata
TATATATATATATATATATATGCAACATTTAATTGTCTGTATGACAGTTCCTTAATGGCTTGTTAGCTTCTACCGATCATTGTTTCTATTGTATGTAAAACTATGACCACTTTACTAAATTCTTTTATCAAGTCAATGCCTTTCATGCACTTCTATTGATATTTGGACAATAAATAATCCCATCTAAAATGGCATCGAACTTGTTGTATACCTCTAAAATAGCGTAGGATTGTTACACTGTTTTACTATAGGAACCAGGAGAGACTGAAGAGGATTTCGGTTCCGCTAAAACGGCGATTATGTTGAAAAAAATTCTGACGATGCAAGATCCTCGTCCACCATGCATATTGAAAGACGTTGGATTTAGAGCACTAAAAACACCGGATACCTTGCCGTCGCGGTTGTTGGAGGAAGATATCGACTACTTTGCTAGCAATTTCAGAAAGACAGGCTTCACTTGAGGACTAAACTATTATCGAGCTTTAAACCTGTATGCTCCTTTTGTTCCTTAATTGAAGTGCATAATATCAATTATATTCTTATGTTTTAAGGCAACATATTATTTCCTAACATTCATAGGTTATGAGTGTAATGATTTAGCTTATTAAGAACCAAGATGTAGGTTTTTTTTTGGATCTTAGAAATATGAAAGAGTGTAAAATGAAACGAAAAACTGTAGGATTATGAGAATGGAAGGAAGTTATTGAAAATACATTACTCCAAACCATGAAAATACAAATCAGCTTTTATTTAACCAAACCTGGAATACAATCTTCTATAATTTCTTTTTCTCTCTTCTAATGTTCAAGGTCCAAACAGAACCTAAGAAACTAAGTGCTACTTTTTTTTGTGGTGACAGAAACTGGGAGCTAACAGCAGCATGGACGGGGGAAAAAAGACAAGTACGGGTGAAGTTTCTTGTGGGAGAACTAGATCTGACCTATCATTTCTCAGGCGTAAAGGATTATATACAAAATGGTGACTTCAAGAAAGACGTACCGTTATTGGAAGAAGCTGTTTGGTCCTGCCTTTTTTTTCCTTTCCTTCCACTTAGGTGTATTATAAATAGTCAATAGTAAACTTGTACGGTTCAGCTACATAGTATTGTATTTTGGTTCCATACATCAAGGCATAAAGACTTGGCCCAAGTTGTTCAATGGTAACAATATATATACATAAAAATGTTAAATTCAACATACACTCATCACGTAACTATAAACAAATTTTTACGTATTTATAAAATAAGATAAATTGGTCATCCATGCCTTCTTTCTGGTTCTTTTTCAATGCTAAAAGACGACTCACACATTTTGGAGCATGATTATTAGCATGATTATTAGTGAGATGTTTTTTAATTGTGCAACTCTATTCAGTCAATTTGAAGGGTCAATTTCAGCTATTTTGAAAGCTCAAAAAGAATAATGTTACTCATTTGAAAGTTTATGGGTTTCTAATTGTCAATGACCCAAAGTTAATGGGTCTATATTGAATTCAACCAAAAAAGGGAAAATGACATATATAGATATCACTTTCATAGTAGTAAGTTAGAAATTAACGTAAAGAAAATTGAAGTAAATAAATTGTCATTTTCTAGTTAATTTAGTTGTAAAATTTTATGATTTGTCTACAATACCCTTATCTTACATTTCTACTCAATTTTTTTTTAATTTGGGGATTAATATAAACAAATCAAATATTTGAAATTAGTTTTAAAATATGCAATCACCAATAATTGCTATAACTACTCCTAAATTTATGAAATATTTGAAAGATGATTTTTAAGTAGATAATTAGATAAATGAAATATCTAAAAAAGTATCAAATATTATTTTTAAAAGTCATATTTTAACGTTGATCTAGAAATTTATACGACTAAATTAATTTTGTGAAAAAAAATCACATACTAATTTTTTAAAAATGTATTTTAACCATTACTTTTTAATAGGTAATTTAGAGCGCAAGTAGAGAATTGAAAAAATATTAAAGAATATGTAAAAGAAAAACTAGGTATAAAAATTGGGAGAGAATTTGAGAAAAATTGAATTAAAATCACATACAAAATTTTCACTAAAATCTCTAAAATCGAGATAAATTGATAATGAATAAGATAATGACATTTTAGACAATTACTAATTTTTTAAATCACACCAACTAAAAAATGATCATTTATTTACTATTATATTTTTTAAACTATTTTTTAATCTAGTACTATGAAAATATTCTATATGCTAGGATTTTTAAAAAAAAAATCAAGCGATTCTTATGGTTTCTTCATCATTGGCCTGGCCACAACTGAAATTGGTCCAAGCATTTAAGCCCTCCAAGTTTCACCCATTACTCTAGGAAATGAATTCAAGTTACTCACAAGTCACATCTACAAATTCTTCACCTTACACACTTAATGATTAATTATAAAAATACTTATAATACTTATTATAATTTATTGTAATAATATAATTTATAATTTTATTAGACATATATTTGATGATATTAATAATTTTATTATAAGAAAAAAGGATTGACGATTAAAATATAAATAACATATTAACTTATTAATTTGTATATGTAATAAAATTGTAATGGATGAAATTATTAGATCTAATTCTAAATAAGATAGAGAATATTATATTACAAACAAATATTGTGACGCATATATTATCGAGTTTAACAACCACGATTATCAAAAGATTCATGATATTCAGAAAAAATGATTTAAAGATTAATTAATAAGTGAAATCAATTTATATTTTTAAAGACTTCAAAAATGATCCACTATCTTAAATTTAAAGCCATTATTTGAGATCTCTGGAGTGAATTCCAAATCAGTCTTTGTGGTTCCATTTCCCTTACGCTCGCTTTTGCTAATGCTACTTGGAAAGAACAGCTAGGAGACGATTAGCTCTAAGTGCCGAAGTCCATAGCTCCTATGATCGCGACCTGCGGCTTGCTTTGTTCGCATCTCCGTAACGACCTTGTTATCTCCAAGAGAACATTGATTGCCAGCCCCACATCTTACTCTTCATCCACTGGAATGGAATGACGATTCACGAGCTCGGCGGCCTTCGGCCCGAGCCTCAAAAAGGTGCATTTGCCGCTCATTCTTCAGCCGTAGAGAGACTTTTAAATTGCGAGGTACCATTACGAGCTCAATATATACGAGTGTTATTCCGTGAAATCACTCGAATTTCAAATGTGCACGTTTGTCTTTGGAATGTCTGTTGATGGTGGTGTGCATGAATGTGTTGATTGCGGATAACCCTTTTTTTCTGTCGGAGGTAGTAAGTTAGCGAGAGGGGTGAAGCAGGCTAGCGATTTGACTATTACGCTTTCCTTTTCCTCATTCAAATAAATTGAAATGATTGAAGTTTTTCTATTTGGAATCATATTAGGTCTAATTCCTATTACTTTGGCTCGATTATTTGTAACTGCATATTTACAATACAGACGTGGTGATCAGTTGTCACCGAGAGGGAAGAAAGAGTCCGGTTTTAGAGGCTTGATCAACTTTGTAATCATGGATCATGAACAAATCCCTAAATGCTTCTTTATATTGTAGCCACGGAAAAGGTTCAGGTAGGGAGAACTCTTAGATTATCAAGTTTTAGATAGTTTTTATGAAAATCCATCTCCACCTATGTTCTGCCCTTCCTCCCAAAGCATTTCGATATCTGTTATTCCTGATCTCACCCTGTGAAGCAAAGTCGGACAAGGGGGAAAGAGATGGGATTGATAGGGAACCATAGCCAAGTGGCTAAGGCATAAGTCTGCAAAACTTCTATTCGTCGGTTCGAATCCGACCGGTTCCTACAGCGTCGCTCCATTCCACCCATCATTTTTTACATGGTTAGTGGATAGAACGGGGGAGCGGCATCCCTTTCGGAAGACGGTTGAGTCCCCCCGTCTTTTGTTCCATTCTCAAGTCCCTGAACTTATGAAGTCTCGTTTCTGTAGTAGACCAATTCGTTAACATACCACCGAGCCATTTTTTATTAACATAATGACACCGAGCCCTTATTGTCGTCCGTGCTACTGAATCAGCTGCTTTATTTTTTGTACCAACAATTAAGAATTGTTTTCCCCTACTTGCTACATCAAAAACTAAATCACAATCTTCTGATAAAAAATGAGCAGTTCGAGTAAGATTTATAATATGAATACATCTACGCTTTGCCGAGATATAATGTGTCATTCTAGGATTCCATTTCCTAGTACCATGACCAAAATGAACTCCTGCTTCCCACATCTCTTCCAAATTGATGTTCCAATATCTTCTTGTCATTTCTCCCCACACCTCGTCTCTTTTTTTGGGCTAGTAGCTTATGAGTCAGAAGCCTCTTCTCTCTCCTTCTTTCGAGCCTAGGCTTCTGTTGGATGTAACTTAGTTTATATGTCCATCTTTTCCCTTAAACCAGAGTTTTTTCTCCCCGAATAAGTGGAAATACATACACCACCACCTTTAACAAGATTGCTAGTTAGCCCCCTTTTAGCGAGATCCCTTTCAAACATGAGTAGGAGACTGATAGTTGATAAAGTCGTTGGCTTGTAAGTCATAGTCTTCGATTCTTGCCTTGGCGAGTAGATGACTTCCCTTGCTGAATAGAAGAGAAAGCTTCTGCCCATCTCCCTTCTTTTTATTCTACGCGCTTCTGCTTAGTATGTCGTTTATATCTTTCTTAATCCATAGGTCAGTTTAATTGATCTGATCATAGGTGGAACACACTGCCTGTAATTACCGATTTTCCTCTTTTTCACAAACATGAGTAGGACTGATAGTGTTGGGAAAGTCATTCTTAGCATAAGCTCTAGTTGATCTCTGTTATGGCATTCCCATATGCTTCCTAATTCCTATATGTTTCCATATTCCCTATGGGATGAAAAAAAGAGGATCTTACTTCGCTCATGCACCGTCTTTTAACCCCCTACCGCCGGTAAAGTTAGCAGCCTAATAAAAAGGGCCTCTTTCTGCATGTTAAGGCAGCACACTGGTACATTTTCATTGACCACTGAGATCAACCCCAAAGTTCGGTCTTTGAACTAAGAAATATGACATAGTAAAAAACGGAAGACTGACTATCATCGGGGGACCTTATTCACAAGATTCCAACTCGAGCGAGGAATAAAAGCCTTAGCATCAAAGAGAGGAACTTGGAGACCAGGATAGGCAACTAAAGAAAGAGCGAACTACCAACATCTATTAAGAAGGGGATAGCCGGTTTTTTTCGCTCCTAAATCCATTTAGCCTTTCTCCGCACCATTTCTTTTAGATAGAAAGGTGTTCTAACTCTATTGGATCAAGTCATAACATACGCCTTCTACTAGTATAATACTATGGAGAGACGAAGCTCTATTTCATAGATTGGACTCTCTTACTGTGATTAGCCCCTACTATTAAGAAAAGAAGCAGTTCCCGAGCCAGGTTCCCTGGATCCACGTGTTCCTAGTCGGGCCTAAATGGATGAATGAAGAAGGGGGCGGGCAGCACTATAAAGAAAGAAGCCCGGCCATACACACCTATTTTTAACCGACTAAAGCCGGATCCACTACACGGCTAGAAGAAGAGAAAGATTGAGAAAGAAACCTAAACCTACTCTACTTTGATTCAAAAGGTTTGGAACCCTATCTTACTAATAAGAAGAAAGAGGGGGATGCGATCAATGAATGGATCAAAGAAGGAGGCTCTATCTACGTCATCCTATATAAGGGAAGAAGCCCGTGTGGGTAAACTGAAAGAGCTCTTGCTCTGCCTATCTTCCTACTTCTTATTCTGGGGGTCATAAATACATACGAACCGCCTACTCTTTCATTTTAATCCCTACCATTCTATTTAAGCTTATTTGCCTAGAATGTCTACACTAGTAGCTGTACAAGGCTGTATCGGTGGTACATGCGCGCATAAGCGACACACTACAGCATTTAACATAGAAAGCTGTTTTGAGCCAACTAGCTCGCTTAACCATATCCTTAAACCACCTTTTACAAACACACAGGTATACCACCACGCAGTACTCTTTTGTGAGACAACCAAAATTTTTCTAATCCACTTACTTTCTCGCTTGACTTGAAAACTGGAAAAACTCGGCAGCTATCGGAAAGAAAACAAGGAGTTTACTATGCAAGCTTTTTACTGGACCTTTCACAGGGATCAGGAACAAGGACCAGAACGAATAGGGAATGCGAACTACTCTTTTCATTTCGGGATTTGATGGATCGAAGTACGAAGGGGTTGATTGAAGTGTGAGATCAGCCCAAGACTAAGGCCGAGCAACTAGGTGCTGCAAGATTGGACGTCTATCTCACCACGCTCCCCTACTCCTATAAAGGCCGGCAGAAGGAATGCTCTGCTCATCTTTCTTACGGCTCGTTACCGCAGCGCTCGTTCACCCCTTCGGCTTCTTCAATTCAAAAAGGTAGTGGGATTCTTGGCCAAATCGGGGCGGATCAAATTTATTAGCAAATTAAAAATCTACCGTTTTCATTTAACATTCAGAAAAAAAAACTAGAAAAAAGGAAGAGTAACTAAGATAAGAGCTAGGTAAGCAAGCAAGATGGAGAGGCTAAAAAAGGCGAGGCAAGGGGCTCTCCATTTCTAGGAAGATTGTGTCCAGGATCTAGCTTTCCCCCGAATTTGGAACAGCTCGCAAAATCCAACCACTTCACCCACTTCATTGCCCCCAACTGTTCCTCGTACCTCTATTGAAACAGAATGGTTTCATGTTCCTTCATCGATTGGTTATTCCTCCCTGTTCATATCTCTTTTCCAATTTCAGTCTCGATTAGTTTACAAGATTGAATGGCTAATTTTCCTCCGGACCCTCGATTCGATTGTTTTCCAAGAATGTTGAGCCGGGTATGTAAGCCGTGTACCTGGGAGGAAGTGAAAAGAAGGGCTTTCACTTTTTTTCACCCTGTTTTGGTCTTGCAGCTATTATGAAAGAAGAATATTTGGTCTTCCTCCACTAGCAGGTTTTTTTAGAAAACTTCATTTATTCTGGTGTGGATGGCAGGCAAGCCTATCTTTCTTGGTTTCAATATGACTCCTTACGAGTGTTCTTTCTATCTACTATTATCTAAAAATAATCAAGTTATTAATGACTGGATGAAACCAAGAAAGAACCCCTCAAGTGCGAAATTATAGAAGATCCCCTTTAAGATCAAACAATTCCATTGAATTTAGTATGATTGTATGTGTGAGAGCATCTACTATACCAGGAATATCAATGAACCCGATTATTAAAATTGCTCAGGATACTATTTTTTCGTTTAGCTTCTTGAATCTATTTCTTAGTAAGCCTCTTCTTTCTGGTCTACATCAAGTGCATTGAATTCCCCACAATCAGAATCAAAGAGGATGGGTCAAAGAGAAGTTCGGGCCGAAACCAGAGTGGATATGCGGCAAAGCGGAGCCTGTTCCTAACTCCTCCCCGAGTAGTTCCCAATGTTTGGCACCTCCTATTCTAGAACTTCCGGTTCCAATCGAAGCATATAGATCCGTAAAATGAATTTGTATTTATAGCTACTTCAGTCATGCTCTTCGTTTCTCGAAAGTCTCTTTTCTCTGGGAACATGGTCAACCAGAAATTCTTATGTTCACGATTCTTCATCCACTGATCAAATTTTGGGAGGATTCGGTAGTTGGGCACTGGATCCCTTCGGACCTGGAGAACGTGTGACGCTGGGTCAGGGTTTGGTGAACCAACAGGTCGCTCAGCAAAGTGTTCACTTCTTTTTCATAAGGTTTCATTCGCGACATGAAGACATTGATAGCAATATGGGGGAAGTTCCCATCAGGGAACAACGGTTCTGCCTGACCCTACTTAAGCATGCATATTATGTCAGTGAAGACTTTGTGTGAAGCCTTGGAGCTTACGTTAGAAGAGCAAAAGGCCCAGGGCTAGGGTAAGCTGAGGCTACAGATGGTCTAATGAGAGGAATGAAAGTGATTAACATGGGAGCTCCCCTAAGTGTTCCAGTCGGCGGAGCGACTCTAGGATGAATTTTCAACGTGCTTGGAGAGCCTATTGATAATTTGGGTCCTGTAGATACTCGCACAACATCTCCTATTCATAGATTTGCGCCTGCTTTTATACAGTTAGATACAGAATTATCTATTTTTGAAACAGGAATTAAAGCAGTAGATCTTTTAGCCCCTTATCGCCGAGGAGGAAAAATATGACTATTCGGGGGGCTGGAGTGGGTAAAATAGTACTCATTATGGAATTGATCAACAACATTGCCAAAGCTCATTGAGGTGTATCCATATTTGGCGGAGTAGGTGAACGTACTCCTGAAGGAAATGATCTTTACATGGAAATGAAAGAATCTGGAGTAATTAATGAACAAAATATTGCAGAATCAAAAGTGGCTCTAGTCTATGGTCAGATGAATGAACCGCCGAGAGCTCGTATGAGAGTTGGTTTAACTGCCTTAACTATGGCGGAATATTTCTGAGATGTTAATGAGTGAGACATGCTTCTATTTATCGACAATATCTTCCGTTTCGTCCAAGCGGGATCCGAAGTATCTGCTTTACTGGGTAGAATGCCTTCCGCTGTGGGTTATCAACCCACTCTTAGAACCTCGTTGGATAACCTGTTGATGATGACTTTGATTGTTATTCCCGTTCTAGTGGAGATTGCTTGCTTTCTCGATGGGAATTGGTAATACTTGGTCTTGGTCTTTGATGAGGAAGTGGTCGCAGGGCAAAGAATGGGTGGAGATTAGGATATAGTCAGGATATTCCACTGGATAGATAAACCCATTTCTAGTTCTTTTTTAAAAGAGTGGCATTGCATTCAAGGGCAGTTGATTCAATAAAGTTAGAAGTTACTAGAATGTATTCTTTCTTTTGGGCCATACGACCTTGATTAACTATATTTCTCCATTTTTGTGGTATTAATCTGAACCATCTAATCGGATATAAATCATATTGATAATGACCCCTTAACCAGTTATTCCATTGATTCATTCCAGAATTTGTAAGATTTTTTTGTTTTAATTAGAAATGAAATATTCCTTGTGGTCCAACAAAATAATCCTTTATTTCATTTTTTAGAAAAAGATATTTTCCAGGATATTGAAAGACAGGTCTTAACTTATTGTAACTGGCCACTTTCTTTGGTTCATCATTAATTGTCTTATCTTTGTAGATGAATTACATATGAATTTTCCTCTTTTCCCAGCTAAAATCAAAGAATTAGTCATACTTATTATCTTTGGTATACCTACCAATTCTCTTAAGGGAGTCAAAATCATGACATGAAACCGGTTAAAACTCCAAAAAAGTCCAATCCAAATCAAATGCACTAGTAAGTCACGTGGATATAGGAATGACTTCATGGATTTTATTTGTGGACAAGCCAGAGTTTGAGAAACGAAGATTTTTGGTAAGTTTCATTGTAAACCAGAGTTTGAGAAACGAAGATCTTTGGTAAGTTTCATTGTAAACATTGTAAAATAGACTTTTTTCTTGGCCTAGTAAAGCACAAAACAAAGTAGTCTTCTCTTTCATTATTCAATCAATAAAAGTTCCTTATGGAATTGGCTCCTCCTATATATATATATCCTATTTCATTATATATATTTTATGGATATATATATATATAATGAAATAGGATTCTAGTGGATGAATCTTGAAACGAGACATGTACCGCAACAAACAAACGAAACTAGGTGGTTCGGTCAAAATGAATTGTTGTTTGGATGATGACTTGACAATGAATCTTTCCCCCAGAACAAGGATGGAAAGACTCGAAGTCATAGAAAGATGTCTTCGTCGGCCCGCCATCTTCTCTGCCGATAGTCGTGTAAGAAATGATGAACGTCCAAACAATTCTAACCTCTTTATTTCAACTATTTGAAGTAGTTGAAAAAATTAAGAATAGAAAATTCTATTTTAGTTTTGCATATTTTAGTTTTGCATATTTTAGTTTGTTAATAACTGACCCCTTTCAAAAGAGATAAGAGTTGGTAAATCAGAAATTATTAATTAGGAACAAAATTTTTTTATGGAATATACATATCAATATTCATGGATCATACATTTTATTTCACTTCCAGTTCCTATATTAATAGGAGTGAGACTTCTACTTTTTCCGACGTCAACAAAAAACCTTCGACGTATGTGGTCTTTTCCTAGTGTTTTATTGTTAAGTATAGTTCTTATTTTCTCAGTTTTTCTGTCTCTTCATCAAATAATAGCAGTTATATTTATCAATATGTATGGTCTTGGACTATCAATAATGATTTTTCTTTAGAGTTCGGCTCCTTGATCGATCCACTTACTTCTATTATGTCAATATTAATCACTACTGTTGGAATTTTGATTCTTATTTATAGTGACAATTATATGTCTCATGATCAAGGCTATTTGAGATTTTTTGCTTATATGTTTTTTCAATACTTCAATGTTAAGATTAGTTACTAGATCTAATGCAAGCAAGGAGAGGCTAGAAATGGAGAGTCCCAACATTGTAAAACCAAATAAATAATACGATTCATTTTTCATTCAAACACCTCCCAAAAACATTATTTATCTTTTTAATTTTCATCATTTCACTTTCTATTCTTCGATAATGGAATGTGATGAAAATTAAATAGAGTCCCAAGAAGGTAAGAACTCCAACCTGTCCGATGCTTCTTCGGCCAAATACAATATACAAGTGGGACCTGCACTATGAGCAAGTTGTGTGAAAAACCGCTTCTTTTTTCCGGTTTCGCAACAACTTGGGCGAAATGGGGTTCTACCGGGAAACCATGGATTTTTTAGTTTTCGCCGTTGGTTACTAGTCGAGCCACTAGAATGGAATGAGATAAGAAAATCTGGAGATCTTTCCTCTCCACTTACTCGTAACAGACTTTCCCTCTGTAGAAGACTTCTTCTGAATGGCATAATTGTCCTCTTTCTTTCTTCATCGATCTTCAAAGAAGACCGACTCCTCCTACTCCTCCTTCTCCTTTAAGATAGGATCGTCGTTGGTCCTTCTTTCACTAATGATCTAATGAGATCACAATTTTCTAGTAGTTCGCGCGAACGCGCAAGGGACTATCCTTTCTATCGCTTGCGCTTGCTTTTCACTCTCAAGACAAATGTCTCTCTCTTCTATCTTCTATAAAGCGAAGCAAAGCGCTGAACTGAAGTGAAGAAAGCTCAATAAACACAGACGAAGCTTTACTTAGATAGGGCATAACATAAATGAGACCGCTGAGCATTTCATAAAACACATATGCTTGACCTTTCTCGATGCTTTTTTTTTTGTGACTCACCAACCGACCCAGCAGTGATCGATGACAGAATGGTACGAACAAATCCAAGTCATTGGATTTGGTAGTTCTTCATTGACTTCTCTCTTTACCCCTTTGCATATGTTCCTAAATAGGTGTGCACCCCAGATGGGCAGGGGCCGGCCTCCCACTCTCTTATGCAGCATTTATTAGCTTAGCTGAGTTGGGTGGATCGTGCAATAAGCCTCTCTCGACCCTCCCTTTCTCATACGTCTTTATGAAAGCCTCTCGCCTTTCGAGATCCAATCCATCATCAACTCAATCAGATCTTCTTGTTTGCTTGCTTTGATTAGGCTTCCTTTAACAGATTTGTTCGGCCTGCAGCCCTGCTGAATTCGACCTTTTATCAGTTGGTTGGGTAGCGTAGTAAGGTTAGAGGTGCAATTAGAAGAGTTGGTATGCACAACCTTATTATTTTATTTTTTGAATTGGCATGCCAATGAAAATACTTATACTAATAAATAATATAAAGATAAGTAAATTGAAATTATGTCAACAATATTTATAGAACTAGTGCAGTCAAAGGCGTAGAAACATTATATGAATAGCCATATCGGTCAAGGATCAGTCAGTCTGCATCAACCAAAACAACAAAATTCACTTGCAAAATAAAATTTAGAAGACAGCCTAAATTACACCCTCAGCAAGTGTACTCACTCAGTTGTCATCAAATAATGCTTCCTCAATGTATCTAGAACACTAATGATGATAACATTAAGAGTTCCATAGAGCAAAAAGGAAACTGGAACTAGAGAACAGTACACAAAACAGGTGAAGCCCCTGCATAGAAAAGGTACACCTGCTTGCAGGAGAACGGTTTCAACTCAAACCCTGAAGCCTCTGCTGTTCCTTCTTCCTCTAGCCTTCTCGAATTTTCTTCCTTTTGATCGAACATAAGGTTTGGTGTGGCTGTGTGGTACACCAGGAGCTGGACCAAAGTGCTTCACAGCTTCACGAGTATTCTTTGGACCTCTCAATAGGACCTGCAGCAGTTGCAATAAAATTTCATCGACTGAACAATTCAATTTTCTTAACAAATTAAAAGTATAAAGAACGATCAACATAATCAATTCTTCAAATATGTGTTTTAAGACCATAGCATGTAATTAAGATATGAAATGTACTCCGGAAAATATTAGCTCTGTCATTACAACCATACAAGATTCAAAAAGCAATATAGAAGCATTGAATGCTAACTGTGTTCTGGCCAAGAGGGGCTCTAAGAGCAAGCTGGTCAAAGGTCAAACATTCTCCACCAGCTTTCTCAATTGTAGCTCTAGCCGTCTCTGTGAACCTCAAGGCCGTCACTTTCAATGCTGGAACTTCATATACCCGAATGTCATCCGTCACGGTTCCAACAACCACAGCAGTCTTACCTTCCTAGAGGATTAAACAGAGAAATAGTAACTTCCGTAAATTCGAGAGAAAACGAAATAACTGGAATGATTGATGCAAGTTAAGTTAATACAATCAAACGAATTCCAGTCGAGCAGAAAATTTTTCATGATTGAACACTCATGCTGGCAATTCAAACACCGAATCAAGTTCGCAAATATTTTCCTTTCTTTTTACCCGCTCAGGAGCCAAATAGAAAAGACTCACCTTTCCCTCCATGTAGCGAATGAGCCTAGAGAGAGAAAGAGCCGGCTTGTTGACCTTGCTCATGAAGAGCCTCTTCAATATCACCGCATTGAACCTGCTTCCTGTCCTCCTCACCAGAAATCGATAAAGCTGCACTCAGATCCATCCATGTCAAACCATAATGCTCTATAGTCTATATCATATATAAATTCTAACATAAATATACATATGATCTAATCAGCACAGATTGAAAGCGAGGATAGAAAATAAACAGAACCTTCACGAGGAGCTTGAGGTAAATATCATCTGATTTGGGGGCAGTGCGCTTGGTCTTCTTGCTCTTGCCTCCGGCAACCAAATCTATGCCCTGCAAAGCGAAAATTCAGAGTGATCCCGCTAGTTGCTAATAGAAACACTAGCCTAGACTTAAGGAGACAAATACCATTCCTGCTGGTGTTGAAGGTGCTTCTACTCGGTGCGTGAAAACTGAAATCAAACAGAAACTATAATTTCAAACAAGAACTAGGGTTTTGGGTGTGTGGGCTCTATTTTGTGGTAGAGTGGGTTTTACAACCTTATGGGCTTGTTCTTACAAAGCTTTCGCGCCTAGAAATTTGCACGAGTGGTAGAAAATAGCCCTCTACAATCTTCAAAAGTACAAGTACGTCCTTTTTAATTTGTTTTATAAATAAGTGTGTCTAAAGTTTTATTTTCTTAAAATATCCTCACAACTCTCTTTTTTGGAATAATTGTATACTGATAGGTCATTAATATTTTTTTTCAATTTTACTTATTTACATATATTATAACTTTTATATTTATAGTATCTTTTTCTTTTATTTTTAGCTATACTGATAGGTTATTATTATTATTTTATATACCAATTTTAGTTATTTATGTATTATAACTTTTATATTTTAAATATCTTTTTCTTTTATTTTTGACTTGAATATATAATGATTGGATCAATAAATAGTGCAATTATAATTGGAGAATCACGTTTTTACTTTTCATTAAGGACGAGAGAATTATGTGTAAATATTATGATTAAATAAAGTGTTCCTGAAACTAAGTCAAACTTAAAGGAATGTATCTGGCTTTACTAGATCAAAAATTAAGTGTCTTGCACGGTGTATATTAAATTAACGATATAGTGTCAAAATAAAATCTTAATAATATAAATTTTAACTATTTTATTTTTTTAGAAGTGGCATAATAATGTACATTTTCATGTAAATCATAGATACTCCATTTTTAGCTCAATAACATATAATAAAACGTGTTAAATTAAAAATTAAATGAATGAAATTTTGTATCTATATGGCATTGTTCATTGAATGATGTGGAAGATAATTTTATTTCTCTAATATCGCAAGAAATGATTATTCCACTAATAGATATTCTTATTTGAAAATATTTAATGATTTTCTCTAAACTCATTTTTTTATGAATTCTCATTGCTAGTAACATAAATGTGAAATAATAATTAAATTAACCTTCTAAAAATAAATTATTAATACTTGAAAAGTTAATGCTCATTGTAATCTAAGTTTATTTCTGTGAACATTTACATTTCTAATAATATAATATTATAAAAACATTGACAAAATCACTCTTTAACAAAATTAAAGGGAGTACTGTAAGCACACATTTCTTAAAAAAAGATGATGCCAAGTATAAAATTTACTCACTTTATTTCTCTATATATACGCGTAGATGGTTTTAAAAAAACTATTTTAGAAGACGGGTCAATATTTTGCTAAGATCCTACCCATGGGGGGAAATGTTGAATATGACTATCTAGTCTAGTACTTGAAATTGTTGGAGTTAATTGAGTTAGAAGTTTTATTAAGTAAAACTAAACTAAATGCAAGCGTGTGAATGGAAATTAAAAAAAAAAAGACAACGTGAGTAGAAAACTAAGTATGCACATGTCAGATAGAGCTCTAACATTTTGACACATGTTTGATGATGTGTATTAGCATCATATTGTCGATTCAAAAGGACCACACAATGGCTAATCCTGACAATGGTGACAAGAACATGGTTAACGTGATCGAGATAGATGACCTATGTGTGACAATTTCTGAATTGTGCACTGTCACTGATACCACGAGTTGATGGGTTGATATTGGTGCTACTAAGCACATATGTGGTGACAAAAGTCTATTTTCAACTTATGAAGAAGTTGAAGGTGAAAACCTATACATGGGTAATGTCATTGAGGCTGACGTGAAAGGGAAATGAAAAGTGCCACTGAATTTTAGCTTGGGAAAAAAACTCACTCTCATCAATGTCCTCCACCTGCCAGGCATTGGTATGAATTTGGTTTCGGGATCGCTCTTATGTAAGAGTGGATTTAACTTGTATTTGAATATGATAAGTTTTTTTAACTAAGGGAAGGATGTTTGTGGGTAAGAGATATGTGATTGATGGTCTATTTAAACTTTATGTTTCTGCTGTAATTTCTGCTTTAAGTTCAATTAATGGAAAATTTGGATCATCTGTTTATATTGTTGATATGTGATATTTTGCGTGCTAGATTAGGTCACATAAATATGAAATTTATGCAAAGAATGATGAACTTAGACTTATTACCTAAATTTGACATTGAAAAATGACATAAATGTGAAATATGTGTTGAATCCAAATTCACCATAAAATCTTTTAAATCAATAGAAAGAGATAGTGAATTATTAGGATTAATGCATAGTGATTTATACGACATGAAATTTACACCTAGTATAGGCGGCA
This sequence comes from Datisca glomerata, assembly GCA_003255025.1. NCBI lineage: Eukaryota > Viridiplantae > Streptophyta > Magnoliopsida > Cucurbitales > Datiscaceae > Datisca > Datisca glomerata. The sequence goes on from QANY01009677.1 coordinate 1,352,603, forward strand.
AAAAATAGTTTATAACATTCAATGATGACTATAGTAAATTATGCTATGTATATTTATTTCACATTAAAGATGAGATTTTAGATATGTTTAAAACATACAAGTCTGAAGTTGAAAATCAACTTAGAAAGAAAATAAAGGTGATTAGATCCGATCGAGGTGAAGTTTGTAAAAATCAAGAACGATCGTGAAAAAAGGAGGCAGGGCACCGGGGGGTGCTCCGCCTACTACATTCCAACGATCAAGTCAGTAGAGTATTTTAAAATAAAGTTAGCAGTATGGAGAATTGATTACCATTTATTAAGGATCATCATATATTTATAATGATTTTTTGTATGATTCATATGTCCCGGTTCAATGTATCTTCCTTATTAATCTGATTAGGAATGAAGATATTTATGAAAAATATTCATCAAATCATGATATGTTAGTTATCATCTTATGTTCTTTAACAACCATTGAAATTGTCTTATAGAGGTGTTGTGTACCTATTATTTCCTTGTATGACTGATTATTATATTTTTATTGTGTCAAAAGAATGATCTCGCCTATCTCGAGTAGCCACGACTCTAGGTATGAAAGGACCTCGGTAGTGATAGGTGGCATCTTGTCCATCGCCTCGATTGTGGAAGGTGTTGGAAAACATGGCGTGTGCGCAGCGAAAGCCATGGTGGAATCTTTTTCGATAAAGAAAATAAGCGCGAAGCATTGGTTTCAAAAAAACTTTTATTGAAAATTTATTTTCAATCAGGATCCATTATATATTTATATATTCAATCTAAGACATACATGGATATGAATCATATACCTCTTATAGTCTATATCAAACGTCCTCGCAAACCAATGATCTTGCGTTCCCACGAACAACAGATCTCGAGATCCACGCCAAGATCGTCCAAGTCAATCCTCAAATGCATGAGATCTAGAGATTTACTGTCTTCGACACCCACAACGGATCAAGAGATTTACAAACAACGGACTTCGAGATCCACACCAAGATCTTCCAAGTCAATCCTCAAACGTACTAGAACGTGTGTGGACTTGTAAAATAATTCAAAAACATTTTTTATGTCTTTAGATGTACTCAACACATGAAATCTTGAGATTTATTAAGAATGATTAATTTAGTGAGACAATCCTCTAAGAGAATACGATGATTGTTTTCACGGAGCTTTTTTATTAACTCTTTAATCGCTGAGAAAATTCACCCTAATAGCAATTGTTCTCCACTCTCTCCATCAACCCCGAGGCCAATAGAATAATATCTATATATTTTTTAGACAATGGCATATCAGATTTTTAGGGATAAACTGAAAATAAAAAGTTCCAAAATTACCATTGTAATGGGACCCACTACAATTTGTGCACAACAGTAGTGTCACACGGCACTGCAGTTGCCGTGAGCCATCACAGTGCCTCACGGCACTGTGTGTCATGACACTATTGTAGTGTCATGTGGCACTACAGTATTGCACGCCCACTACTATAGTGCCACGTGGTACTATAGTAGTTCATGTCAATCTCTGATTCTCAGTCAGTGATTGACACGTGGTAATTACTGTAAATTAAATACTCATATAAATATCTAGATATCAGTTAATTCAAAATTAACTTATGGTATTATCTCTATCAACTAGCTTATCTGTTAGTTCACAAATAAGAGATTTAGTCGATTCAAATTTTGAATTATTATTTAATAATTATTCAACATTATCTAATTTCATAAATTAGATATATTGTCTCACTTATCAATAATTAAAAACTAATCGATATAATTATTTATATATAATTTCTGAAAATTAATATAAATAATTTAATTAATTAATCACTCATAATTATGTACCTGTCTCAGAATAAAATTTTTTTTTGCAAGTAAGATATTTTCTCATGTCCTGAAATATTCACACCCTAGACTGAGTAGTACAAATGTGACTTGGGGATTATGAACCTATCATCCTAAGCTCTAATAAATCAGATTATTTATTAAATTCTTTAATTAAATAATTTTATTTATTAATTTCATTATTACTCCACTATAAATATAGAATTGCACTCTTAGATATTATAGAATATATTTACAGAGTATTCTCGTGTAGTCCATTGATATAATCTTTTCACATAGTTTTGTCCTCCAATTATTGGTTCGTAAGTTAGATCTGATAAAAATTATCATTTTACCCTTCTAATTACCTCTTGATTCTTAATTATCATTAATTCACTAGTGAATAACTAATTTATAATTGTATTATAAATTTGAGCTCAATAACCATTCAGTTCTAGAATCAACACTTAAAGGAACCAATATACAATCAATTAGTAAAACTTGGATTCTAAATATTATAACATCATGATCCCAGCCATGCATATCACTGAAGCTCCAAAACAAAAGTCACTAGTCTGTTTTACAAACAAACTTTAACGAGTGAATCAAAAGATCTAGTAGACATGTATAGGAGTTCATGACTACTCAGGATTTAGATCTGATCTATATATGATCATCAGATTGATGTGTATTAAATCTTATGAGAAACGACAAGTTAATAAATATATTAATTCACATCGGTCATGTCATGTATAATCTTATTAAATAAAGTACATTCACTAAGATTACTATTCACATCAATGATCCAGATATAGATCACATGCATTCATAATTCTTAGTGAATTGTACTAGTAATCATTCATTAAAGATTGTTGAGTTCATTGCCCGCAACAATCTCTCGCTTGTCCTAAAGTAAATGTGGCATCTCTTTCAACCTCATGTTACGCACATGACCTCAAATGAATTTGCAGGAAGTATCTTCGTAAAAGGATCAGCCAGGTTTTGATCTGATGCTACATTCGATGCACGGTCTCTCTTACAAGATGATATTTCATATTCAAGTGCTTGTCTCTCTTGTGACTCCTCAGTTATTTGGAATTAGCTATCGCCCAACTGTTGTCATAGTATAGGATCAGTTGATTGTCCATATCTGAAACTACTTCTAGATCAGTATAAAACTTTTTGAGCCATACCACTTCTTTTGCAACTTCACAAGCTGTTATATATTCGGCTTCTATAGTGAAAACTGTAATGCTGGATTGTTTGATACTTTTCCAGACTATAGCTCATCCAACTAGGGTCAATACTGATCAAGATATCGACTTTCGACTATCTCTGTTTGATTGAAAATCAGAATCTGTATTCTAAACTAGCATAAAGTTTCTCGTTCTCCTAAGATACTTGAGAATGTGTTTTACTGCTATCCAATATTTTAAACTAGATTTGAGTGATAACGACTGACAATTCTCACCGCATAACAGATGTCTTGTCTCATACACAACATGACATACATGAGACTATCAATAGTTGAAGTATAAGAAACATTTCTCATATCCTCTTCCTCCTGAGATGTCTTAGGACATTGCTCCTTAGACAGGATAATTCCATGTATGTTCGGTAGTTGACATTTTTTGGAATTCTCCAAAAAGAATCTCTCCAGGACCTTAACAATATAAAATGCCTGAAAAAATGTCTACATAATTAATCTTTACTTTACTTTTGACGAAGTTTCTACATCATTAATCTTATATTTTATGTATTTATAAACACAAGCTTCGTCAACATTTTGCTCGAAATCATAAGATTTAATAATCTCATCAAATGTAAGATTCCAAGATCTCAATGCTTGCTTTAATCCATAAATAGATTTAAGCAACTTGCATACTTTCTTATCTTGTCCCTTTTTCATGAACCCTTCTGGTTGTATCATATAGATATTTTTTTTCAAGAGAGTCATTCAAAAATGCTGTCTTGACGTCCATTTACCATATTTCATAGTCTAATCTAGCAGCAATGGATAAAAAGATGCGGATGGATTTTAGCATGGCAACATGGGAGAATGTCTTCTCATAATCGACTCCTTCCCTTTTTGTATAGCCCTTGACTACCATCAATGCCTTGAAAGTCTCTACTTTCTCATCTGCACCTATTTTTCTTGAAGATCCATTTACATCCAATGGGCTTGATATTTTTAGGTGAATCTACAAGTTCTCAGATAGAATTTTAATACATCGATTTCATTTCTTGGTCCGGCATCTTGCCATTTCTCATTTTCAGGATCATTCATTGCTTCTTCATAAGATTATGGATCATCCTTATCAGTTCCAGACATTAGGCATGATCCTCTATTTCATAACGAATAGGTTGTCTTACAACCCTCCCACTATGACGTTGCACCGGGGTTTCCTGAATAGGAACCGTGGTTTCTGTGGTTGTCATTTATCAGTTGATGATGAAGGTGGTATGATCTCATTAGTCGTTAATTCTTCGAGAACTACTTTGCTTCGAAGTTTGTAGTTTTTCATATAGTCGTGTTCAAGGAATGTGGCATTTATTGATACAAATACATTTTGATTCTTGTGACTATAAAAGTACTCACCTCTAGTCTCTGGAGCATAGATAAATGAATATGAATACTTCAGACCTTGAGTCTAGCTTTCTAGTATTGGGTCTAAAAATGTGAGCTGGACAGCCTCATATACGGAAATTGATGCAAACTGGATTTGGAGCCATTCCTAACTCTAAAGATGTCTTACTTACAAACTTAAAAGGCACTACATTCAAAATGTATGTTGTCATGTGTAGTGTATATCCTCAAAATATACGTGGTAATGATGAGTAGCTTAACATCAACCTAACCATATCCAATAAGGTTCTGTTTCTCCTTTCTGAAATACCATTTTGCTGTGACGTTCTAGGTATTGTGAGTTAGGATATGATTTCATACTCCACCATATCAATCTGATCGAAGGATTTTCAATTATTTACCTAATTACTTTTCAGCTTCAGCTTTGTAGTTTTTAAGCTTTCCAAAAGTTTCAGAATTTTTATGCATTATGTAAGTATAACCATATCTTGAATAATCGTCAATAAAAGTGACAAATACTCATTCCCACCTCTAACTTGTATATTTATTGATTTACACACATCACTAGGAGCTAGTTCAAGTCGTTCCTTGGCCTTTAGGCCATTTCCTGTGAAAGGTCTCTTGATCATTTTCCTCTCTAGACAAGATTCACAAACAGTAAGAGTTCCAACTTTTAGTTCTCTCAAAACACCATATTTTGTTAACATGTTTAACATATCTAGATTACTATGTCCCAACCTAAGATGCCAAAGATATGAATGATCATCATCATGAAAAATTCTTTGTCGTCTGTTACTTTTAGGTTTTACTAATTTAAATAATTTAGAATTATTTAATGCAGTTTAGTCAGTTTAAGTATATACAGTCCATTTGATACTTTTGCATGACAAATATTGAATCTATTTTTAAAAATAATAAACTCATTATTAATAAAGAAACTTCAAATAATTTCTCGAAAATCCAGAAATATAATAAACATCATTCAAAATCAAATAATTATTTCCAAAATTAAGATGGACTATTCCCAATGCTTTTGCTGACACGAGCACACCACTGCTAACTCTCATAATAAACTCGCCATGAGCCAGCTCCCTTGACGAATCAAGCATCTTTCTTCTTTAGCTTGGAGAGAGACTTGTTGTAGTTTCTCTTCCAATGACCTACAACCCAACAATGAAAATATTTTCCCTTGGACTTGTTATCGTTCTTGTTCTTCTTGGCTTTCGGCGATGTCTTGGCTTTCTTCCCTTTTTTGTTCTTACATTTGTCCTTACCATTGATCTTCTTCCTCTTGTTACTATTAACAACAGTGGAAGAAGGCTTTTGCTCGGCAACATTTGCCTCGCCCTCTTTGGTCATACTCTTATCGAGTGACTTAAAAGTCTGCAATTCATTCAAAAATTAGGTCTTGTTGAATTGTAACTTGTTCATAACATAGTTGGTGATGAACGCAGAAAAAGCATGTATGGACGATTCAAGTATAATGTTGACTTGATTTCGTTCATCAATGGTCGCTCCATGTACTTCTGCCTCATGTATTATGTTGATCATGTTCATGCACAAAAGTACATTTCTTCATCTTGGTCGTCATGTAGCTCCTAGTAACCTCATGATAACTTTGATCAGACTTGTGCCCAAACATCGCATGTAGAGATTCCATAACCTCATAGACAGTCTTCGTGCTCTCATGCTTGGTTCTCAGAACATCATTCATGCAAGCATGTAGCACTTCACTTTGTTGTTGGATTGAATCCAAGCATCATACTTGTTACTAACATTCTTAGGGGCATTGGTAGTGGGCTCCTCAGGACATTCTTCAGTAAGAACAAATTTGTGGTTCTCACAAATTAGCATCAAGTTTAAATTTGATTTACATCTTATGAAATTATCACCATTCAATTTCTCAAGTGCTAGTAAAGTAGTAATAGGGTTGCCCATGGTAGATATAATAATAACTTAAAAATAAAACATACATAATTCAATATAATTGAAATAAATATCTAGAATTCGAAAAGTAAACGTGATGCATGAATGCAACATACTAAACACATAAATTTATCATTTACTCATCCACGATAAGACAAACTAATTAATGTGCCACCTTAGGGTTTGTCAGATTAATCATAGGCCATCTATGAGACATTCTCATCCTTATTAATTAAAACTTAAAATATCTCATATTTTTTCTTTTAACAATGATGTATCACTTATTTGGTCAAGTCTCAATTATCTACATGAAAGCTTAATTGTGACTTTATGAGTGTAACCCATTATTTCAGATTTAATGACTTGATTTAGAATATGTCGTCTTAGAGTCGATCAAAACGAAACTACATCACTTAGTCCTTCTTCTTAAGAAGTCCAACCTTGGTATTGATACAGCTCGAAACCATCTTTAGAGGGATGAAAACAAAGTCATCTCGAGACTTTCATTGTACCTCAAGGTGCTGTACTAATAATGGAGACAATATATTATATTGACATGTTAACCTTTTCACACTCACTATTTGAGGATAATGTATTTCTATTTTAACTAATCAATTAATTCTAAATTAATTACTAGTTAAAAAATAACCCAATGAATGTTGAAAAATAACTCAATGAACAGTTAATCCAATCCTATTGGTCTAAATTCATTTAACTTTCTAAAGAGCCTAAGTCATAATTAGGTGAACTTAGATTAACTAATTAATTATATTCATCAAACTTTAATAAAATTCTTTTAATAAAGTTGGTTATCATAAAAGTTATTGTAGCTTTCAGAGTGGTGTGATTACCAAGTTTTAACTAATTAAAACCTAACAGTTCATATGCAATTGATTAATCAAAACAATCCATATAAAAATATTAGGACAATCCTAATAAATCACGTTTCTACTGATGAGATGCATGATTAAATAAAACTCCGTGGGGATTCATATATGACATGTGATCGACTAATGCACGGTCATGTTATCAATCATATCAATAAAATTTTTTTTAATAATTAAATAAAATAATAATGGATCGAGCGAATATTGAGTATTTCTAAATTACAACCACTAAAATAAAAAAATAAAATTACAAAGAGAACTTCAAGATTACACATTCCCAAAATATCTCCTTCTCCATTTGATGTCCATCTTCATAATCTTCAAGTTTTGAACAAAACCATTTTAATTAGAAAAAACTATTTTTCTTTATTAAAATTATCTCTATAAATATCTTTTAAAATTATTGAATTTGACTTAGTCAATAAACATTGACTTGGTTAAACTTAGGCCAAACCCAATAAATTAATTATCTTTAATTTTCACAAAATTAAAAATTAAAAAATTACATTAATTTCAAAATTTTAAAAATAAAAGATAAAATTAGGGTTTTCATAAAATTTTACAGTGATAGGGTAAATTAGTATCATGGTTTCTACAAAACTTTCCTAGATGTGATAGTAGTTGCCACCAATGATAAGACTATCCCACCGCTACCCATCACCTCCGCCAATCATCCACCACTTCCGGCCGCCAAATTTTCTGGCGGCGCTACCACCCCTGGAATACCGGTTGCGCCAGCGCGAGAAATCCTAGTTCCAGTGCCGGCGCCAGAATTTCCTAGGAATTCCTACTTCTTTTCTTTTCCACCACGTTCATCTCGTGCGCTCTTCGTCTTCTCACGATTGGAATAATTACAATTAAATATTTAAAATAAAATTATAAAAATTCCTACGCCCAAAAATGGCTTACACAAGATCTAAGTAAAATTAAAGAACAAAACTTAACCCAATAATCACCATACAATTAACGATCCATTATTTAACCATACATTCAAAAAAACAAAACCATCCCTTCATTCATACATATAAAAATATATTATGAACAATGCAAGAACACCAACACTGTATTTAATATACTAACATATAATGACCCGTTGTGATACCAATTATTGAAAAATGTGGCGCTTGCACGATGGAAGCCGTGGTGGCTTTTAAAAATTTATGAAAGATTAATATTTTTTTATAAAAGAAAATAAGCACGACGCAACGGTTTTCAAATTTTTTTTTATTGAAAAACTCTTTTCAATCAGGATCCATTATAAATTTATATATTAAATCTAAGACATAGATGGATATGAGTCATATATCTCATGTAGTCTATACCAAGCGTCCTAGCAAACCAACGATCCTATGTTCCCATTTACAACGGACTTCAAGATCCACACCAAGATCTTCCAAGCCAATCCACAAACGCACTAGTACGTGTGTGAGCACGTAGAATAATTCAAAGACATTTTTTTATGTCTCCAGATGTTCTCAACATATGAGATCTAGAGATTTACTGAGAATGATTAATCTAGTGAAACAATTCTCTAAGAGAATATGATAATTATTCTCACAGAACTTTTTTATTAACTTTTAAATCAAAGAGAAAATTCACCCTTATAGCAATTGTGTTCTCAACTCTCTGCATCAACCCTGAGGCTAATAGAATAATATTTATATATTTTCTAGATAATGACATATCAGTTTTTTAGGGATAAACTGAAAATATTATTTAATTTCAAAATTACCATTACAGTAGAGCCCACTGTAATTTGTGCACAACTGTAGTGCCACACGACACTGCAATTACAGTGAGCCGTCATAGTGCCTCACGGCACTGTGTGTCACAACACTACTGTAGTATCGTGTGACACTACAATATTGAACGCCCACTATTGTAGTGCCACATGGCACTACAATACTTCATGTCAATCTCTGATTCTCAATAAGTGATTGACACGTGACAATCATTACAAATTAAATATTTATTTTAATAAGATAAATATCAAGATATTAGTTAATTCAAAATTAACTTATCTGATTATCCCTATCAACTAGTTTATCTGTTAGTTCACAAATAAAAAATTTAGTTAATTCAAATTTTGAATTATTATCTAATAATAATTCAACATTATCTAATTTCACAAATTAGATATACTATCTCACTTATAGGTAATTAGAAAATTAATCTATATAATTATTTATATATAATTTCCAAAAATTAATATAAATAATTTATTTAATTAATTCTTAATTAATTAATCACACATAATTATCTCATAATTATGTACTTGCTCAAGAATAAAAATTTCTTTTGCAAGTCAATCATTTTCTAATGTCCTGAAATATTCATATCCTAAACTGCGCAGTACAAAGGTGACTTGGGAACCATGGACCTATAATCCTAAGCTTCTATAAACCATATTATTTATTAAACTTTTTAATTAAATAATCTATTTATTAATTCCATTATTACTCCACTATAAATATGAAATTACACTCTTAGATATAGAATGTATTTACCGAGAACAGAGTATTCTCGTGTAGTCCATTGATATAATCATTTCACATAGTCATGTCCTCCATTTATTGGTTTGTAAATTAGAGCCGGTCAAAATTATCGTTTTACCCTTCTAATCATCTCTTGCTCCTTAAGTACCATTAATTTACTAGTGATTGTTAATTTATAATCGTATTATAAATTTGAGCTCAATAACTATTCAGTTTCAGAATCAACACTTAAGGAATTCAATATATGATCCGTTAGGAAAGTTTTGATTACAAATCTTGTAACGTCATGTTCTCAGCATCCACATCACTGAATCTCAAAAATGAAAGTCACTAGCCTGTTTTACAAAAAACCCTTAACGAGTGAATCAAAAGATCTAATAGATATATATAGGAGTTCATGACTACTCAGATTGATGTGTATTTAATCTTTATGATAACCGATGAGTTAATAAAAATATTAACTTACATCGATCCTGTCATATATGATCTTATTATATAAAGTGCATTCACTAAGATGTTTATCCACATCAATAATCAGAATCTAGACCACTCACATTCATAATACTTAGTGAACAATACTAACAACCATTCATTAAAGATTACATACTTTAATATGTTGCTTACAATTTTATTCATTATTTATGATCTTAATCCTCTCGTACTAATACAATATCATAATCTCATTAATGAATATGGAATTTTCAGATATTTTTATTAGTTATTCAACAATAATTTAAAAGAGAAATTATAAGAAAAAAGTAATTTCATTAATTTTCATATTAAAATGTCAATAAATATGTTTTGAGGGTATTAGCCCCAACAGAGGAGGCCTCGGCCATCATGGTGACCTTAGTCAAGGAAGAGTTCTTAGTTTGGACTTAATGTGAGCCCTTTCCTAGAATGAGAGTATTGGGTCTTGCTCAGAAATATTATTGAGTGGGCCTTAGCCCTGATGTTTTTTCCCCATATAGTTTTCCCCCACTTCTTGAGTCTAAAGCATAATGATAGAGTCGGGAAGTATGTTCTGGAAAGAGCCATGAGTATTTATCCAATATTATGTCTATGCATTTAATTGAGTGTCAAGCATATACTATGGTGTTACAGTTAACTAGCAGTAGAGTTTGTGCCTCAATATCTAAGTATTTGATACGAGTTCATGATGGCATCCAAGAACATCTTATGTCTGGGTCATATTTTCTTCATATCTGTTAATTTACTCTTGGTAAAAAGGTTGTCATCTTGATCAATATTGGACTTCTTCATGGAATAATGTATGAGGCCTTGTCGGGACCTGAAGCTCTATGGTTTAGGTTTGTGCGAGTTTCTCTGAGAAATCATCGGGATCGACTCCTTATAATTATCATTTGGCGGTCATGCGACTTGTGTTGGATTAGTGTTCATTGCAACTAAACTTTTACACCTTTGGCTAATCGTATGGTGAATACTTGGTGTTAGAATGGCATTCCTTTGATCTGGTGTAGGCAATAAGACGGTCAGTCCATTTGGATTGCATAATTATGAGGTTGACTTGACGTTATAAGGTCTTTTCAAGGATATGATTTTTTCCAAAATCCTACGTTGCATTTCTTGTTGATCCATGCTTGACCATGCATCTGGTACATTACTTTGGCATCTCATGTCGCGTGGAGGAGGATAAAGTTATTACACTCTATGGTGTGCATTCTTAGGGCTCTTCTTACCATCCAGAGTTATATTTTCAGAAACTAAGTCGTGGCTGGAACATAAGGTTTTGATGCTTTAGTTGTTGACTCTTTCTTGTAACTCAATGTTTGAGTTTTTTGGTCTATCTATGTCATATAGTGATTTAGTTGTCTAAAATTTATGGTGATTTTGCGGCGTTGCTTGGTACAACAAGTGTCTTTGTGCTAACCTTGATAAAAATTTGAGCGGTTCTTCTCTTGGAGAATGAACTGTTTAGCATCATTAAGGTGATGCCTCCATCATCGTGTCTTGTGTTTTACAATATTCTGGAGTTATAGAAAGTCTTTTAACTTATATGCCCCTAAAGTATCAAAGAACTATATCCCATTGAGCAGTGAGTTTATATTCGGTCTTATCATGGACATCTTTGATTTGAAATATAATGCTCGCTCTGTTGAGCTCATCATTGAATCTTTGTGTGTTGACATGTCTACGAGTGTAACTCGTAAGTCATCAATGCTCACATTTTCTAGCGGTAGGTTTGGAGCCTTATTTTCCTTATTTATTCAAATCTCAATTGAGGAATCCTTGATGGTGAGATCCTTTGGAGTCATTTCTAGTAGAGTACCAAGATCCCTTATGATTTGAGATTTTGTCTATCTCAGTACCATAGTCATCAGTGTCACTTGGGTGCCATTTTCATAATTGTGATTCTGGGCACCATAGTTGTCTGGATAACCTCGGGTACCTTAACCATCTGTGTGACGTAGAGTAATATAGTCATCTGGGTGACTTTGGGTACTTTAGTCATCTGTATGACTTGTGTTATCATAGTCATTTATGTGACTTCAAGTCCCATAGTCATCTGGGTGACTTTGGGGTTATAATTATCTGCGTGTCTTCAGATTCCATAGTCATCTAGGCGACGTCAGATTTATAGTCATTTGCGTGACTTCCATTGTCATCTGTGACTTCTGATCTCATAGTCATCTAGGCGACATCAGGTGTAAAGTCATCTGCATACTTCCATAGTTATCTATGTGATTTTAGATATCATATTCATTTGGGTGATGGTCATAGTCATCTTTGTGACTTCAAATCTCATATTCATTTAGGTGACGCTAGGTGCCATAGTCATCTGGGTGACGACCATAGTCATCTAATGACTTCGGGTACCTTGGAATACTATAGTGGTCCTTCTGCCCTATGGAGGGTCTTTTCTTCTATTCATCTTAGTTGAGTAGGAGGCTTCAGCGGTCGTGGCCTTTATCAAAGTCATTCGTCCGAGCATCTTATGTACTCAAGTGCCATGAAATATTATTGTGGTCTTTTGCCTTAGGTAGAGTCTTTTTCCAAATCATCATATGCGATAAAAATGCCTCGTTAGGTCATCGCCTTAGGTGAGGTCTTTTTACCCTACGTAGGGTCCTTTTCCAGATCATCTCATGTGATAAGGATGCCTCTTAGCCATGGTCTTGGGCGAGGTCTTTCATCCGAGAGTTCCATGATCTCGAGTACCACAAAGTATTATCGTGGTTATTTTACCCTATGCAGGGTCTTTCTCCAATCAACTCAATATAGGATGCCTCATCTGGCCGAGGCCTTGGCTAAGGTCTTCCTTTTGAGGGTTCCATGACCTCGGGTGCCATATACATGATCTTTTTTCTCCAGATAATTTCAGGTGATAAGGAGGCATTATCTTGGTTATGGTCTTGGATAAGGTATTCCATCTGAGGGTTCTATGACCTCGGACACCACAAAATATTACCGTGATCTTTTCACCCCATGTAGGAACTTTTCGCCAGATCATCTCAAGTGATAAATAGGCCTCTTTAGGTCGTCGCCTTGGTTGAGGTCTTTCGTCCGAAGGTTCTATGACCTCGTGCTTTCTCCATTATGTCATCTTCCGTGACATCTTCTACATGACCTCTCATTCTCTTAGAATGGTGTCATCTCCACCATAAAGTGAATGAGCACTTGAGCGTTGATTACGGTCCAGAGTTCATATATGATGTCAAACTCACGCAACACTGGAGAAGTCATCCATGAGATTGAGCATCTCGTGCCCCCTACTGTAACGTCCATTAATTGATCTATCTTTGGAATATGAATGTTATTCTTCGGGCACACTTCATTCAGGTTAGTGAAGTCTATATAGAACCTCTACTTTCCATTATTATTCTTTTCTACCACCATGTTGGCCAGCCAGTCAGGGTAGTAAACCTCTCAGGTCTTGGTAGATTATGCTTGATATCTTCTAGGAGCACTTGTCTAATTCATGAATTCTGGAGTCTTGATAATTTTGTTCGCTCTCTCGTGGGAGCGTTTGCGTACTCTATGACCTGTTGGGTCTTGATAATCATATTTTCTCTTCATGGGAGCATTTGCGTTTGCATGTTCTTGATAATCATGTTTGCTCTCTCGTGTGAGCGTTTGCATGATCTGTGGCTTCTCGAGTCTTGATAATCATGATTACTCTCCCGTGGGAGTATTTGCGTAAGTTGTGACCTCTTGGGTCTTGACAAACATACTTGCTCACTCGTTGGAGTATTTGCGTAATCTGTGACCTCTCAATTTTTAATAATCATGCTTGCTCTCTCAAGGGAGTATTTACGTTATCTGTGACCTCTTGGGTTTTCGATAATCATACTTGCTCTTGTGTGGGAGCATATTTTCTATTTTAATTGCACTTATACATTCCTAGAGGATTTATGTCATACATTTTAATTCTAGTTTTCTATCCCCTATTGAGCAGACCCAAGTGATTTATAAACCTCGTGGTGAGGCGTCGAAGTAATATAATTCAGAGATTTTGAGACTTTTTATCATGTCATAGGATCTGATCACTTTTTAATGGGCTCATCCTTAATATCATATTAAATTAAAGTGCTCCTAAAATATTCTTTAAAAGAATAGCAAGACTGAGCATGGAAAATAAATAATGTACCTCAAAATTTTAATGAAAACCATCAACGTGATTCTTGATTTTGAGAAAATATAAAAAAATAGAAATATCGCAGATCCTCACTGTGTTTTCTGTGTCTGAATCTTGAAACTCGTTCTTTGTCCAAAATGCTAAATAATATTGATGAAAATAATTACGTTATTCTCCTAGCATTAAGAGCACATTCAAAAGTGTAAATTAATTAGAGAGAATTTTGTAAATTAAAAAATGAATGAATAAATAATATGCAAATAAATCTTCCCTCAAATATTGTATTGATTGTTTGTGTATCAGCTCTCCAATAACTATTTGCTTGAGGCCAAATTTTAAATGAGTTTGAAGTAACTCATTATCCAGAATTTTTTATGAAGGCTGCGAATGCAGAATCCATGGATTAAATCTTCAAGGCTGTGAAGAGCATTGGGCTTGGCTGGCTTGAACTAATTAAGGTCTCGAGGCCTGTGCAAAAGGGGCCAGGACATGTGGGTTGAGCGTAGGATGATGAAACACTCGGGTCACGTCTGCGCTCCTTATTCTGGCTTGTGAGCTCCTTTATGGGTCACGAGCTGGACTGAATTAGGTGCTGAGAAGGGCCCAGAAAGTCGAGCTTCATGTCGCACATGGAGCAGTTGGGTATTGTCTGGGTAGGTCAACCCGACAAGCTGGAAATGGGTAGAGAAGGAGACTGCCGCCGCCAGTGGTGCGTGCATGCCCCCGGCAGCCTTTTATGACCGCGCTTAAATCGACCGAAAAATTTCGTCTGAATTCTTTTATGGATATCTTGAAAAATGAAAACGCTTCATTAGATGTAGATATGAGATTTAAAGTTTGGCAATGAAGGAGTTTTTTTGGTCGTTCTTCATTTTGGCGGTTGTTCTTGTCCTGGAGAAGGACTGACGCCGTTGTAGGAGTAGCCGTGGGTGTCTTTAGCGGCAGACCGCGCGGCTGGAGTCGACTATGTAGGGAGCTCCATGGCAGTTTGAGGCTTTTTGGTAAGGCTTTTTTATGATGGTGGCATCTTTGCGGCTTGAGACCTTAGGCGACACCATCGTTGATCAACGAGAAAGATGATGTTCGACGGTGGGCTGTCAATGCGCGACGATGAAGTAAACAACGGTTTTCGGGGTCAATACGATGTTAAGCCGATCCCAACACTCTCCTTCGTCTTTCATCGTTCTTATACGACCATATAATAATCGTTTAATTGTTACCGTGATGGTGGATGGAATCTTGCGATCAATTTTGAAAAAGGGAGATCTATCTTTCCACAGATGACGCCAAACTTTTGATGTCAAAATTGTGTTACCATCGACTCTCGAGATAATCGTCATGCGTCACTCAGTGATTCGTTCAAAAATCAAAAAATCAGGAGACAGGGGTAGCGAGGGTGTCCCACCTACTACACTGACGATCAAGTTAGTAGAGTATTTTCAAAATAAAGTTACCAGTATGGAGAATTACTTATCATTTAATGAGGATCATCATATATTCACTACAAAAAATATAACATTCTACAAGATTTAAATACATGTATTATAGTCTCCTCCTATAAAAACTTGAAATAACAGGATTCTTTATGAACCCCATAAGAAAATTCCTATCAAAAGTTAAAAAACTAAGCGGGAGTTCGTAAAAAAATGCAGGAGCGAGTTTTATTAAAGAGAGGCTCGATTTCACGCCCAAACCCTTTCCCTTTTTAGTCTCCTCTCTCGATTTCTTCGCTCTTCAACCTCTCTCATACCTCTATCAGCTTCAACCTCTCTTCAATGTCGAATACTTAGGGATTAGGAATTAGCTTATTCTTTCATCTTTCTCTTGAGAAGCTCTATCAGGGGAGCTCTCTCTTCTGGTGTATCTCTAACGTAGCGCCTTTCTTCAACCCTCACAGACTGAGTGACGAAGCTCACAACAACTCTCTCAGCGACAAACCCTTTCCCTCTTTAGTCTTCTCTCTTGATTGCGTCTCTATGGTCTCTCGATTTTATCTCTCTAGTCTCTCAATTTCGTCTCTGCAGTCTCTCAATTTCATCTATCTTGTCGATTTCATCTCTGGTCTCTCTCGACTGTTCAACCTCAAAACACAACCTAGCTAGGGCTTGACCTTCGCGATTACCCTATTCTCAGTCTTCTCTCTCTTTCGTAGTTTCTCTCTCTTAAAATCCAAACCCACAACCTAGCTGGGGCTTGACCTTCACGATTACCCGCTTCTCAGTCTTCTCTCTCTTTCACAGTTTCTCACTCTTCCAAACCCACAGAGTAGTTGGGGCTTGACCTTCGTTGAAGAAGAGAGAGTAGAACCTGTCCATTAGCTTCTATCTCTCTCTATTAAAAAATAGAGAGAGGTAGGGTCCTGAGCCTTGTCTCCCAGCCACCGGCGAATAGGAAGAAAGGCCCTAAAAAATAGAGTGCAAGGTAGCGAGCCTCACCGCCGTTGCGTCATCGTCTCAGGCTCACCTCATCATGACAACCTTTACTTTCTTTTTTTTGCATTATTTGCTGAAAGTATAAGTTGAAGTCCAAATTAGATGATGTAAACCTAAGGTGCCTCTCTCTTGATTTCAAATCTTTCGGGCCTTTCCCCCCTTTTAGATTCTATTGTAAATTAATCATCTCAGTTAATGCCCTGTCTTACCTAAGGTACCTCTCTCTTGATTTCAAATGTTTTCTCATTTATTGTGTTTTATTTTTTATGCTTACATAACAATTTCAGAATAGGAAGATATTATTTACTAATGAGTTAAAGTCAAAACTTTGGGCAATAACTTGTTTGGTCTTTGTGAATATTGAGCTGATTTCTTTTCCCTGTATTTGTGACAGCATAGTAAGGCACATTTTTACAGGAATCAATATGGTGGCAGGAGTGGGGTTACTTTCTGCACCTTATATACTAAAGGAAGGCGACTGGACCAGTTTGGAAGTGCTACTTCTTTTGCAGTGGTATTGTTATACTGCCTCACTCATGAGATGTTATATTGAAAGCTAACAAGGTGTCATAACCTACCCAGATTTAGTGTTGCATTCTACTTTCATAATGGAAAGATTAGAGAGAAAAGGTTGTGTTGCCTATACTTTTCAAACAAATTTCATTGTACTGTAAATCTTGTATCTGAATATATAGTTTTTCTTTTGCACTGATGTTTTAATAGATAAAACAATGTATGCTTTTACTGTCATCATCTTTGTTTGTCTCTGTAGACCATGTAACTGTAATTTTTGCAAGACTTGGTGGTCCTGGAGGTCAGAATGTGAACAAATGTATGTTTATACTTCATCTTTTGTAATGAAGTTGCATACTAATTTCACAAACTGAAATATATAAAAGAATGAGTTTCTCTAGTAATGTAGCTCATCTTGAGCAATAGAAGAATTGAATCAACAAGGATGGGGAACTTATGATTGCTTCGACAAAGACTAGAACCCATAAGTTATCTTCTTTCCTCTTCTCTTTTTTAACATTGATTCCTTATGAATCTCTAAGGAATTCAGTCTACTGTTACAATTCTTTTCAGGGGCCAACATTGAAGAAGCCTTAGCAAAACTTTAGGTACTTGCAAATATTCAATCTTTTATAATGTTAATATTTAATTTTGTCTTTTCTTATGAAAACTCTATCTGCTTCTTGTTGGAAGAGCAAAAGAAGAAAATTGCAAAGATGTAAGGCTCTTCCATTTGCCACATAATTGTCTCTCTAATTTTCATTTATGCAGTTATAGATGACATGTGATTTTTGTATCAGTTTATTTTCTATGTAAAAAATTCTCTGCTATTTGGGAGCATAGACGACTTAAAAGTAAGAAGACGCTTTCAGATAAAAAGACATTTGGAAGAAGTAAAGATAGTTGGGATTAAACATAATTCTTTGTAATATGAATTCATATGCAGAGCCATTATTTATTTATGACAAGGAAATACTATTAGATGTAAGAAAATATTTCTTGTCTATCATCCAGTTGGTTCTTTCAGTCTTTCAATTCAAATTTTCATCTGTGAACTGTAAAAGTCAACTTTGTGGACCTTTTGCAGAAAGTTGTTGAAAGTGAATTTCTCTTCATAGTTTTAAATTATCTAGGTATTTTTATGAAACATATGCATATTGTTTTGGTTTATATCTTTGCTAATATGATGCTTTTGAATGTTGGTGCATATTATTCTGAGTTTAGAACTAGATATGTAAACTATTATTCTGCCTCACTTCCATTTCTGATTGGAGTTTTTGTTTTCTTGGTTCTTAGATATAAGGTTTTAGTGAACGCCGATACAGACATGTCCATTTTCTTGATATGGATTGGTTATCAGTGAAATTCCAATGGAAACAATCAATAAGATGATTGTTATTATAGAAAGCTGAAATTGTTTCACAGTTGAATGTTTTTCTGGTTGCTAGACTTTCTAGATCTGTTTTTCCCAATTGGGTGAGCATTGCTAACCATTCTTCAGTACATTGATTAAAGTTTTAGATTGGTTGTGGTAATTAGTACACCCATGTTAAGAACTTATAGAAATTTGTCATCTTTTGTAATCAAAATGAAATTTGGTCATAATTCAATGTAGCGTATGTGCTAAGGGTTTCTTGACCAGACGTGCTAGACAAGTTCTAGACAAGTCTTAATTATTATTTTTCATGATTATGCTTGGCATTGTTATATAGTGTGATTCAAAAGGTGATATTTACAAGACTGGAACTATTCTTTTGCATATATTCTTTCCTCACTTGAATGAGGTTACCTTGGACCACGCCATGTCTATGAGAAAGAAATGGTATGTGTAAAGGTCAAAAAAATGTTTATTATGTTACTATATTCCTTTTGTAATTTGTGAAAAGAAAATTTCAATGGTGAATTCATAGTACTTAAATTTAACTAATCTGTTCATTTTGTATTAGATTTTCGCTACGTAAGGCTCAATATGTTCAATTTGTAGTTGTAGTGTATATTAGTTGTGAGAAATTTAAACAAGTACATTGACTATTATCTTTAAAATGCAGGACCTACAATCACTCGAGGCTTTTCAACATAGCATCAAAGTTTGAGGAGTTGAGATATGAAGTTGTCAGTGAAAATTTGAAGTTATTTTGTAGCGTCTGTGAAACTTTTAGATGTTTTTTATTTTTTGAAACAAATGATGATAGTATTATATTAGTAGACTAATACTTTTATATGATACTTATGGATGATACTTTTATATGATATTTTGTGAAAATGAAATGATGTATGAATGTCTTTTAATCTAGAAATGTATTAATTTTGAATGTTTAAATACATACGTAAATAGGTTCATATAAATTGACTGTAAAAATAGCATTTATAAAATGTCAGAAATAACTATTTATAAGAGGTATAATTTATAACAAAAACCTATTTCAATGAGGTTCAAAAAACCTTATGATATCTGATTTAATAGCATACACAAATACCAGTGAATATTAATTGACAAGAATTAAAAACATTTGTTGAATAAAAGCAATAGGAGTCGTATAACCTCATTAAACAACGTTCTACAGTAGTAAAAAATCTTATAAAAAATGAGATACTACAAGGGTCTTCACAGGAGGCGTTGCGCCTCGTGAAAAATGCGAAATTTTAATATGAGGGCTGTCGTAGGCGTCGCACGATCCATGTGCATTACTTTTCACGGAGATATCCGCCTATTGTAAAATGTCATATTTCTTGTAGTGATTTATAACGATTTTTTGTATCTTCATACGTCTCGATTCAATGTATCTTCCTCATTACTAATGAGGAATGAAAAAAATTATGGAGAATATTCCCCAGATCCGGATATTTTGGCTATCATATTATCCTCTTTAACAATCTTTGAGATTGCTTTGCAGATGTGTTGTGTACATATAATTTCCCTGTATAAGCGATTATCATATTTTTGTTGTGTCGGGAGAATGATCTCGACTATTTCGAGTAGCCACGATTCTATGTATGAGAGGACAACGGTCATCTAAGTGACCTTGGTAGAGTAGGTATAGGTGGGGTCTTGCCCATCGCCTCGATCGTGGAGGAGGTCTCGGTCATCATGGTGACCTTGATCAAGGAAGAGTCATCAGTTTGAACTTAATATGGACTCTCTCCTAGAATGAGAATATTAGATCTTACTCAAAAATATTATTGAATGAGTTTTAACTTTGATATTTTTTCTCCCCTACAACATCGTTTACGGCTTACGGAGCATATGGACACGCTGCAACAATTGTGTTTCAGAGGCTCGACCCGGATCCAATGAAAGTTCTACGTTCATGGGAAAAGTCTATAAATGACTTCGCGGTTGCCAACGGAACTCGCACAAAATGTTCATACTCGAAATCTCCCACAGTGCATAGGGTTCGTGGCTATACAACAAATCTCCACATTTATGAGCCTTAGTATCTTCTTATTCTGTCTTATTAATTTTTCAGATTAATCAATTGATATGTAATATTTTGCAAAAGATTTATTTTAGTAGGACTTGCTTAGTGAATGAAAAAAAAATACCAATTAGAAACTTCAAGATTGTGGGGTCCATAATTAGAATATAATTCCACGAACTTCTCAAAATTCCAAAACCTTATCTGCCAACTACGTGGCTGTAATCTTGACATCATAGAAAAGCTGAATACCATCGTTCATTGACTAAAAAAGTTAAAATCGTTACATAGCCAATTAAATTTTTGTGACAGTATGTCCCAAATTATTACCTTGGCTACTTAAATAGGCCATATACCAAACCCCATTTTCTGTCTTTCCAAACAACTACTAGAAAATCTTAGAAAACAGAAGGAAATATAGATATGGGTTTGCTTTCTTTTCCTTCAATGGCTTCACTCTGTACAACCATCTTCTTTATAATCTTCTTGTCAAACCCATTAGCCACTGCTCAAAGTGCCCCAACAGTATACGAAATCCTTCAGCAATATGACTTCCCAGTTGGCCTTCTTCCCAAAGGAGTAACCAGCTACGAATTGGACAGAGCCACAGGCGAATTCTCAGTCCATCTAAACAAAACATGCAAATTCTCAATTGAATCATATGAATTGGAGTACAAGACGAGCGTAAGTGGTGTCATATCAAAAGACAAGCTCACCAAATTAAAGGGTGTGAGTGTTAAAGTCCTGTTTTTGTGGTTCAAGATAGTGGAGGTTGATCGTGATGGAGATGAGCTTGAATTCTCAGTTGGAATTGCATCTGCCAATTTCCCCGTTGATAATTTTTATGAGTCTCCTCAGTGTGGATGTGGGTTTGATTGTAACAAGGTTGCTGATTTAGTGTCTTCTTCTTAACCCTTAGGTAAGTAAATATATGTTTATTTTTAGGCAAGTTGGGAATAGGTTTAAACTTAGGACTTCTTGTCTTATTTTGAGGGGACGTGGTGGGCTATTAAGGTTTTATTTTGTTTTAAATTACGTTACAAAATGACTTGAACTTGTGATTTTTGAGGTATGGGTATGAACTCATCTTATCGCTATTATGGGATTAAAAGGTAAATAAAATGTTCATTGAAATTGAATAATGTATTTATTATTTGGGATATTAGGATGCCCAAAGTAAACAGTATTCAATGATAAAGACTAAGAATATTGACTTTGTTTCTTGGTAAATAGTGATAAACTTACGCAAACGAATGATTTTGGGCTTAATCAGTCTTTAAGCTAAAGAGAGCATTGTATCAAAAAATGGCCATTTACTTAGCGGTCTGATATAATGAATTTAAAGAAATTCACATCCATCACAGTCACTGACATGACATAACAATAAAACTATTGTTATGAACCAAGACGTCCGGAATAAATAAATAAACTATTAGGATCTTAGAAAAATTTCAAACCCACATCATCGCCAACCTGTTAATGTGACGTATGTTTCATCTAATTTTCTTGACATTGCAACCGCGACGTGCTATCGACCGTAAACATGATTTAAAACCTTGATTGAGAGTTCTTTGGGAAAGCTCAATTAGAGATATTGGGGTACACATTTGGTTTAGACTTTTTTTCTTGCTGATTAGAGTTAGATATGCCAATTTCATTTCACTAAAGTATTCTTTTTTTTAACCGAAAAAGTAAAATCATTAACAAGAGGCCATTACATCATGAGCCAAGGGTGTTCCGCAAATCGTGAAGCCTCCTGCCAATAAAATAGATCAGCATTTGAACGAGTAGTTCTTGCTAAAAGGTGAGCTACTGCGTTCACTTGTCTATGAACAAAAAATACTGTAACATTAGAGCATTCAGAAATCAACAACTTAAAAGAACGGATCAAACAATCAAATTCACTAAAATCGGGGGCATCCATCACTAAACTATTAGCCACAACTTTTGAATCAATTTCAAAAATCACGTCTACCAAACTTGAGTCATGCACCCAACTAAGCACCTCTTTCAGACACATTGCTTCAGCTATGCTTGCAGTCCAGCGGCCCACATTTGCTTAGACACACACATTCTCCGCCGTCCTTGTAGAATCATGAAGAACCCACCCTAGCCCAATGGTGGCTGCAGCATGATCCAAAGCAGCATCCAAGTTAATCTTCAGCTTACCATGCGGCGGACGCATCCAGCAAACAATTTCTCCTCTTGCTGATATGTTATGAGTGGGATTCAGTCTCACATTTGCAGTCTGCCACTCAATCTAAAAAGCTAAGCATGTCTGAACATACTCAACAACATGCAAGCTCTTGTGCTGCCATAATTCATTTTATTATGGTTACCCCAAATTGTCCAAATCACCATATAAATTTGTCCATGCTTATTTCTATCACAATAATTTAACATAAAGCAGAACCAATCTGCAAAGTTACCTATATTCGCATTCATGATTGGAGTATCCAAATTAGACCAACATTGGACAGCAAAGGGACAATCAACAAACAAGTGAAGAAAATGTTTCCCATAATTGCCCAAAGCACACACACCTTCATTATATTCAAACCCTTAGCAAGTAAATGATCACTAGTAGGAAGGAAATTAAAGCATGCTTTCCACAGACAAGATTTTACTTTAAGAGGAATAAAAAGGCTCCATATAGCAGCCCAAAAAACCGTAATATGTGTTTGGTCTTCATGCATCGACTTCATTGCAATACTCTTGTACCCTGATATGATATTGTAGATACCTTTAGGGTCAAAATGCCATATCAATTGATCTGTCTCAGCCATAGAACCTGCTGGAATACTAAGAATGTAATCAATGCCTCTGGATAAAAAATTTTATACAACAGCTCAATGTCCCAATCTTGATAGCCATGAATCATCAAATCACTAACCAAGATATCTTGAAGTCCTTCTTTAATCTCTGTTCTATGTAGGAAACCATGATCATTCGAAATCCAAGGGTCAGACCATACTTTAATAGAAGACCCAAACCCAATACGCCATCTATAACCACTTTGAAGATTTAAAACCATAGGCCAAATAAAGCTCGGGTTGCTACCCACTTGAGTTGAAAACAAAGTCTCTTTCTAGAAATATTTTGCTTTGAGACACATGAAGCCAGAGCAAAAGGATGAGATATAAGGTTCCAAACTTGCTTACCCAGCATAACAAGATTGAAGGAGTATAAATGACGAAATCCCAACCCATTATATTCTTTCCGCCAACATAAACGGCCCCAAGATGCCTAATGAATTCGTTTTGATTCACCATGTTTCGAGCCCCACCAAAAAGAGTTCATAATTCTCTGCAATTCCCGGCATAACGAGGTTGGGAGAAGAAATGTGTTCATGCAATAAAAAGAACGAGTCTGTGCTGCAGCTTTAATAAAGACCTCTTTGTCAACCTAAGAGAGGAATCTATTTGATCTTCCAAAAAGCTTATGCCACAACTGATATCTCAAATATCTAAAAATAGTTCTATTATTTTTACCAATTAAAGATGGTAACCACAAATACTGTCCAATATCTAGGTTGTTTGTTACACCAATTACCTGCTGAATACCTTCCCGTAAATCGATCCCCATATTACTATTAAAGAACAAGGAAGACTTCCTAAAATTCATTGCTTGACCCGAATCCACCTCATACTGAGAGAGAATATTTTTCATCACACGACATTCATCCAAATCTGCCTGAAAGAATAAGAAACTATCGTCCACAACAGGAGATGAAAGATACTCAGTACACAAGAGACCCTCATCACATGCACGCCGTGTATCTTACCAATAATCTCTTCTCTCTTAATCAAGCTATATAGACCCTCAACACACAAGATAAACAGATATGGTGAGAGTGGATCACCCTGATGCAATCCTCATTTAGGTGTAAACAAGCCAACATCTTCACCATTAATCGCAACTGTGTACTGAACTAAGGATACACAAAGCATCATTCAATCAACCCACCGATTATGAAAACCCAACTCAAGTAAAATGGCTAAAAAATATGACCATTTGATTCGGTCATATGCTTTACTGATGTCAATTTTGAAAGCCATATCGCCTACTTTACCGCTTGTTTTCCTCCACATATGAATCACCTCAAATGTCACAATGACATTGTGAATTATAGATCTCCCCGTAATAAAAACTGACTATTCCTAAAAAATGATGCTTGGAAGGAGAACCTTCAAATGATTGGCCAAGACTTTCGCATGGATGCTATAAATTACATTACATAATGAGATGGGGCATAAGTCACGCATAGAGCTCGAGTTATCCTTTTTTGGGATTAGAACGATCCTTGTTGTTGCTATAACCTCAGGAAAATGACCTGAGTTCAGGAACTAAACACAAAAGGAAAGGATATCCATCCCAATA
Organism: Datisca glomerata; assembly: GCA_003255025.1. Taxonomy (NCBI): domain Eukaryota; kingdom Viridiplantae; phylum Streptophyta; class Magnoliopsida; order Cucurbitales; family Datiscaceae; genus Datisca; species Datisca glomerata. Next base: position 1,377,655 of record QANY01009677.1, read on the forward strand.
TGCTGTAAAAAATTCTGTAAAAAAAGTCAGGTTGAGACTGTCCGGACCAGGCGCCTTATCGAGATGCATCTAAAAAGTTGTTATTCTGAATTCTTCTTCCGTAAAAGGCGTGATTAATAATTGATTTTGATCTTCTGAAACTTTAGCCTCCAAGTATGAAACATCCAGAACAGAATCATCCACATCATCCACAAAAAAAAGGTCAGAAAAATAAGATATAGCTATCTGACTGAAGCTTGCTTTATCTTCCACCCAATTACCTTTATCATTTTGCAGCTGAGCAATGTAGTTCTTTTTTTCTTCTAGCAGATGCTGAAACGTGAAAAAAATGGCTATTACGATCACCATCCTTCATCCAAAGTTTCTTAGCAGGTTGCTTCCAATATAATCCTTCCTCCCTCAACAGCATATTCAACGAGTTATGTAAATTTACCACCTTATCATTTGCATCTACTGAACGCAAGTGCATAGCCTGAGAGAGCTTAGATTTGACTTTATGTAGTCGATCGGTAAACTGTCTCCTACACGATTTTCCCCACCTATCCATTTTATCCACACAAATATCCAACCTCTCAAGCAGATTAAAGCCATCAGAATTATCTAAACAGTTTTGAACAAGCATACGAAATTCCTCTTCGATCAACCAAAATTTCTCAAATCTAAATTTATATGACCGCATTACCTATTATTTCGGACAAATAGTCAGCTCAATGGGATGATGATCACAAATTGAGGAGAAAAGGAAGAACAACCAAACTTGAGGAAATAGTTCCATTCAGTCTGAATTAACCAGACACTGATCCAATCGTTCTTCAACAAATCTTTATGTCCCCCTCCCTCTCTCCCAGATGTAATTATAACATTCCAAGGGTAAATCGAAAACCACGCGTAATCCACTTAGGATGCGGAACAGAACCATTCTTGTCATGAGGGCTAAGCATATAGTTAAAATCACTGATCACACACCAAGGAAACTACGATCTGTTCTTCAACTATCGAAGAAGACTCTAAGACAAATGTTGATTGCTTCGATCAGGCTGGCCATGAAAACCAGTACAACGCCAACCAATATAAACATCAACAACTAAAACATCTATATGGAATCGGGAATAGCTCAAAACACTAACAGAAATAGAAGAGGCCGAAAGAAGCACAAGACTGCCTTTATGTCCTTCACAATTCATAGAAAAACAATCATCATACCCAAGAACACTTTTTATTTCATTAATTCAATGCTCAGCAACAAGAGTTTCGACAAGAAAAATAAATTGTGGCCTACAAGCCTTAATAATATTTTTAAGCTAATACTGCTCGTGGATTGCCAAGCCAACAACAGTTCCAAATAACACCTATCATTTCTCCCTGTGGGTCTAACAATAGACCCTTCCGATCCAACTAAGTCACTGGCATAGTCATTTTTTTCTATGACTATGCCATGGTCAAACGACTATAATTACTTAAGCCTCAAGTTTTGACCATGGCATAGTCATTTTTTTTTCTTGAGAAAACTTGAGGCTTGAGAAAACTTTTTTTTTCGTTTAGATTTTGTGAATTCTTTTGATTAAATGTAAACATTGATTGAAATTTAAGTAATTATAAATGATGAGGGGTTCAAGATTGATTACTGTGTTAATGGTGTCAATCTGTATCTAGATTGATCACTAGCATAAGATAAAAATGATTACTTGAAAAGTTCAAGTAATTTTTTTACTACTTGAATTTCTCAAGTAGTTACATGCTCTCTGTATAATTCATTGCATGAAACAAAATGATTACTTGAAGGATTCAAGTAGTATTTTCACTACTACTCTCTGTATAAATCACTACATAAGTCAAAATGACTACTTGAAGGGTTCGAGTAGTCTTTTTTACTACTTGAACCCTTCAAGTAGTGATCTTCTTAGTGGACAATAGATTTTCATGGGAAAAAAACTACTTGAAGGGTTAAAGTAGCAAAAAAATTACTGTTTGAACCCTTCAAGTAGTGATGAGTTTGTTGGACAATAAACTTCATAAGAAAAAAAAACTACTTGAAGGGTTCAAGTAGTAATTTTTTATCATTTGAACTTTTCAAGTAGTGACGAGCTTACTGGACAATAGACTTTAAGAGAAAAAATTACTTGAAAATTTCCAGCTTTAAAAAAACACTACTTGAATCCTTCAAGTAGTCACATGTTCTTTGTATAAATCATTGCATGAAATAAAATGTCAACTTGAAGAGTTCAAGTAGTCATAAAATACTACTTGAACCCCTCAAGTAGTGACGAGCATACTGGACAACAAACTTCAAGAGAGAAAAAACTACTTGAAGGGTTTAAGTAGTAAAAAATGACTAATTAAACCTTTCAAGTAGTCATTTTTGTCTCCAACGATCAATTTTTCAATGAGCATATGATTACTTGAAAGATTCAAGTAGTCATTTTTTACTACTTAAACAGTTCAAGTAATTTTTTTTCTCTTGAAGTCTGTTGTCCAATAAGCTTGTCACTACTTGAAGAGTTCAACTAGTGATGCGGATGAGGCAACTTTAGAATTTTTGGAATAAATAGATCGTGGCACGCGCATGTCAACTTTCGGAGGGCATAACTTTTAATTCGGGTGGAATCACGTGGCGCATAAGATATCAAATCGAAACTTATTCAGAGATCTATATGTGCGATAAAATTTACTTGTCACAGCCCAATTTCAGGTCTAAAAACACTATTTTAAGCACTTTCGAAGGCCTGGAAGTTGTTTCGGTTGTAATTTTGGGCTTTTTCATTATTTCTATCTCTTTTAATTTTAGAATATTTTTAGAGCGGTATAAATTCATCTTATTTGGTTGTTTAAATAGTTTTGATATTTTAATGAGAAAATCATTCTCATTTCATGAGGAAAAAACTACTTGAAGGGTTCAAGTAGTAAAAAATTACTACTTGAACCCTTCAAGTAGAAACGAGCTTACTGGACAAAAAATTTGAAAAGAAAAAAATTACTTGAAAGGTTCAAGTAGTAAAAATATAATACATGAGCCGTCAAGTAATGATTTGCTTATTGGACGATAAACTTCAAGAGAGAAAAAACTACTTGAAGGGTTCAGGTAGTATAAAATTACTACGTGAACCCTTCAAGTAGTGACAAGTTTATTGAACAATAGACTTCAAGAGAGAAAAATTACATGAAGGGTTCATGTAGTAAAAAATAATTACTTGAGCCCTTCAAGTATTCATAAAATATATGCAATTTGCTTTGAATTGCTAAATATGTACAATATACATACAAAATAGATTGAAAACTTCATTCTCGATTATTATTAAATAAAGACAAGTAATTAATTTTTCTATACATAATTCCAAGAATTACTTGTTTTGACTTCGAAAATAAAAATCACTACATGGAGGGTTCAAGTAATCATAAGCAGTTTCTTGAACCCTTCAGGTAGTCATGGTGTGTGAGTGTTAACTAATAAAAAAATTATTTGAAAAGTTAAAGTAGTCATAAAAAACTACTTGAACCCTTCAAGTAAAAGAAAAAACTTCATTGAAAAATAAAGAAGAAGAAGAAGAGATAAAATATTTTTAATTTGAACCCTTCAAGTAGTCACCTGGTGTATGAGTAATTCACTGATAAAAAAATTAGTTGAACCCTTCAAATTGTCATAAACAACTACTTGAACCCTTCAAATAGTAACATGGTGTATGAGTGTTGACTGACAAAAAAAGACTACTTGAACCCTTCAAGTAGTCATTTTGTTTTAAGCACTACTTGAACCATTCAAGTAGTCAAATTATCTGCAGTTGTATCTGACTGCTTGAACCATTCAAGTAGTAATTTTGATTCTGGATGTCATGACAAGTAACCACTTGAAGAGTTCAAATAGTTGTATCTAACTACTTGAACCCTTTAAGTAGTCACTTGTTTTGACTTTCATAATCAAAATTACTATTTAAAGGGTTCACGTAGTCATATGTAACTACTTAAACTCTTCAAGTAGTTACTTGTTTTACTTCCAGAATTAAAATCATTACATACTTTAAGGGTTCAAGTAGTCAGATACAACTACTTGAACCTTTCAACTAGTTACGCCTTAACTTCCAGAATCAAAATCACTACTTGACTGGTTCAAGTAGTCAGATACAACTACTTAAACCATTCAAGTAGTTATTTTTTCACTTCTAGAATCAAAATCATTACTTGAAAGGTTCAAAAAATAGGAGAATAAGAATTTGAGTGCTTCTCATTGAAGAAGAAGAAGAAGAAAAGGAATGAGTCCCATTAAAGAAGAAAAATGAGTCTCGTTGAAAAAGAAGAAGAAGAGTGACTCACTTTCGAACTTAAAAATCATAGAGTCCATTGAATAATAACAAAAATAATATTTATAATGAGAAGAAGATGAAGACGGAGATGAAGAAGTTGAAAAAGAAAAAAAAATATAAGCTTCGTTTAATAAAAGAGAAAGAGAAGAAATAGAAAAAGAAGAGATGAATGGATTGATTTGACTGTGCATTGAGAAGAGAATAAAATTTAATGAGATTATTAATATTTAATTCAATTGTGTTGGTCTCAGAGTATAGAATTCTTATTTTTTTAAAAGGGTATAAAATTTTTTAGGTAAAATAAAAAGAGTATATTTTTCCAAATAAACTAATTCAAAATTAGCACGCCATCACAATAATAACATAAATATATAATTAGTACATATAACTTCTAAGTCGACTGTATTTTAATTTTATGAGGAATGGATTTCTTTAAAAGCACTTATAGGGGAGGGGACCGATTAACCATACTTAACAGTTAACATGACTTTTTTTATTCAATTTGTTTTCTACACCGAAACACCTTTCATCATGTAATTCTCAAATAGATCTAAATATGTTGAAGTTTTTTTAATCTTATATATTTAAGGCGACATTTACTTCTAATTTAAGTTGCTCTTTCGAAGCGAACGATCGGTTAATGATCTATTTAGATTGTCTGATCAAATTAAACAGTCAAAATGATATTGAAAACAATAAAATAAAAATAAATATTATTTGTTATCCATAGGACAACCACAAGGTTGGACTGCCTCAAGAAAAATTTACAGCCAACAGGACTGCCTCAAGAAAAATTTACTTCTAGTTGTCGCGAAAAAAAAGACAAGAAAAACCTACCAATGAATAAGGTAGATAATGGAAATGGTTTATCTGTCGATGCGGCAATGACAAAACCATCAGTTATTAGATCTTTTTTTTCTTAATAGATCTGATTCGTTCATATCTAACAAAACGGATTAAATGCAACATTCACACGTGTCATTGCTAGACAACAACAAAGAATCTGGATGGCTAGATAATAGCCTGCAATTTTACCCTTTTATCATTTATGTCGTAGCGTACATGAGCATGCTTTTATAATCATTATTGCTTTGATTTCTTCACTCATCATGGTGGATTCTAGACATGTTTCTCATTCCACACATTTTCCTTGTGAAGTACCTAACTCAAAGAAATTAAAGTGACACGTAGATGAAGAACAACACTTGAAGCAATCAATACTTTATTCTATGAAGAAACTTCATGTGATGTCAGTGTGTCATTCTAAAATATGATTAATGATTAACTCTTCAAGCTCTCACTATCTATAAAATGATAAATCCTAATTTTTAAAATTGATTAATCTAGAGGTTATTGTTAAGGCAGAACTATAAAAATGGTCAATTTTCAGCTTAAACTGTAAAAGTGTCTGAAAATAATTTAATTGCAAAAATGACGGCAGTAGGGTAAATATTTATTTACATATATGATTTTGGTAAATAAATTATTTACTTATACTATTTTCATAAATTAAAAACCTTTGTCATTTTTTCAGTTTGAGCGAAAAAATTAACTTTTCCTATTATATTTCGTATTTTTAAATATTGTCACGCGTCACTGAGAATAAGACGAGTAAATAAATTATAAGACGTTTAACTTAACTATTAAGTCAATACATAATATGGTGCTTAACTAAATATACTCGAATGTTAATTACCCTTTAATGAACTAGGGCTCATCTATTTATGGTGGTTTTCAAACTCTTTAATTGTATGATTAATAGTCTTCCACTAGATAAAATATCGTAGAGCTTAGTAATGGAGATAAAAGGGATAACAGCTGGGTCCAGTGATGAGCCTCTGTCTAATGGGCTATCACCGCCTTGATCCAAGCTAGGTCCAAAAAGATTTAAGCCCCTCCACAACTAACCTGATAAAAAAGAACTAGAAGAATGACAAAAAAAACAAGGGTGAGTTGTAAAAACATCCGGGTATATTCATTTACTAATTGATCTGAATTTATTTGTTATCACTGAAATTGATATTATTGAATGAGTTCTTCAATTGCTGAAGAGTAACTTTTCTGGATGATTGGTAACTTGACCCTTTGGATGATTTCGAGTCAGATTTGCCATCATCTTCTAAAAGGAGAAGCATTTTCTGAACTAATTTTTCTCCAATTTTGATTTGGTTATGGATCCAGATTTGGATGGATTTGCACTGGATGGTTTGATTTGTGCATCTGGGTGAATGGACACATTAATTTTTAATGGTGTTTGGATAAAAGGATTTGTTAGTCTCATAATGAGATGAACACTTGCAAATTCATAATTGATTGAAGTAATTATTTTTTGGATATACAACTTATCCCACCATTTAACATAATATTCTCTGGTGAGGATTTCATTTTCAACTGAATATTGCCATTTCAAAATCTAATATATTTTATATTTTATTGAAAAATAAAGTATTGGAGAAAGGAAACCTCAGTTGATGGGGGCTTGTAAACCTTTAAAAGTAAATTGAAATATTGTTGTAGATCAATTGAAAAATTTATAAGGTAAGACTATAAATGGACCACCATTTTAAGAACCAATTTGAAAAATCAATTTTAGAATTGTTATCAAAATTTAAAAATTAAAAGTAAAAAATCACTATTTCGACGCACGAAAATCTGCATGCAGCAATATAGTCAACATAATTGTATTGTTTTTATTCAAAAGTACTTTGAAATTTGAAGGGTGGATTTTTCAATCCTCCATAATTATGATCTTGAGGATAGAGAAAGAATGGTAAATGATTCTTTCCTCAGAATATTTTATTGAGCTAAGTTTTATGGATTCTGTTTCTAAGAGAATGTCTCTGTAGAAACTGAGATTTTTGTTATTGTCACCTGGGACATAGTGAAATTTAGGAATGAAATGAGTTTTGGAAATTTGAGCAGGATCCTTCAGATGAGCAAATGGAGACTCAATATGAAAGAAATTTTCGTTGGCCATCTTTTGAAAATCAAATTATGATTTCTTGTATTTTAAAAGTGATTGGGCATCAAATGATTTTGAGGATGGGTCAAATTGGTTGATCATGGTTGATTGGTGATTGGGTGTGATGGACCCAAGTATTATTGATTGAGCTTGGTTTAGAGTAGAACACTCTTCATTGATTTGGGCATTAAGGGTTAATTGTTGAGTCGAATACTCTTCTATTTTTGAATCATTCATCATTCTTATATGTTTTCTAAGAGTAAATACTGATTTTTTTTTGTTAAAGATTCCACATCATACATATGACTTATTTGGAATCCGTCAGGCATGAGGAAGAAGGTACCTTCCAGTGTCATAAATTCTTTTATTATTTTTTTTTGGAAATTCAATTTTAAAAATTACTTGTCCCAAAGGTTCACATAGAATATATCTGTTATAGTAACACATTTCATTATGACTGTGAAACCTATTTTTCCATTCTTTTCAAACCATTGAATTAATGCTGCATTGAAGTCATGCTCCAACCTAACATCTTCTAAAAGTTTAATGAATTCATTAATTTAGGAATTTTTTATATTTAAATTCATTATGACCATAATTAATGAATGGAGAGTTTGAACAAAAACGGTTGTCCTGCCATTGAGCTTTTTGATTTTAAAAGAATTGAGTATTCTAGGTTCTACCTTTTCGTATTCTAGGACGCTAGAACCTTCTAAATCTATGCTTCAATTCTTCTCAATTTTATTATTTCTTGTTAAAAAACACAATCGTTTCTCTTTACAAGAGATTAAAGTTATGAATTTGAAAAATAGAAATTTGTTTTAATTTTTTTCAAATTCTCATTGTGAGGAAAAGAAAGAAATTTGAATTTAACAGGTTCAACCATGTGATGAGTAATTATCCCATCATACTCTGTTGTTAAAGGATACAACAACGAAATGAATGGTAAACCCAAAATTATTTTATCTGCCATATTCTTTATTAAAATAAATGATGTTTTGAAACATACATTATCTTGAAAAATATGAACTTTGGAAATTTCATAATTAATATACATTCGAGTACCATTAGCAGAAGACAAAGATTTTCTCGACTTCTTGAAGTACTTGATAAGAACTAGTCCTTCCTCCATACAATTTAAATATGCTCCTGAATAAATATGAATTATTGTTGTAAAGTCAAAATCTTGAATAATTATTTTGAAAATTATGTGCCATTTTTATATTTTGATATGATTAAGAATTTGGATGAAGTTATCATCATCTTTATTGTTGATAATATATTCTTTAATTTCATTATCAGTAATTAGGAAGTTACTAGGTTCTCCTGGTTTATTAGATTTAATTAAGTTTTCTATTTTTAAAAGGTTTAATAATTCTTTAATTTATGTGTTAGAATCTTTTAATTCTTTTATTTCAATTTTAATATTTTTAATTTTTTTTTTCTGAAGTTCCTGTAAGGTCACTTTTATTTTCTGTAACCATATTAAATTTTTCAAGGGTTTGCGAAAGACTTGTAGTATTATAATTATTAGACTTAGAATTTTCCTTCTTCTCGATTACTTTCTTAAGACTTTCCAAAAATTTCAGTTCTAATTTGGGATTCTAAAATTTGCTAATTAATTCTAACAAAGGATTTTCTTGTTCCTCATTTTCGTTTAAGAAATTAATTTTTCGACAACAACTGTCCCTACACCCCATTGAGATATTAGGAGAATTATTATCAGTACTGAAAGAGTTAGACTTTGAGGATTCATGGTATACAAATTCTCATATATCTTCAATATCATTCTCATGGTATTCTATTGACTTTATGATTCTAAACAATTTTTGTTTATCTTTATAAGATATTTTTAATTGATTAATTTTAAATTTTACTTGACAAGTATTTGTGAAATGATCATTCTGGCTATATTTAGAACACTTAAATTTATCAATAAAATTTTTATTAATTTTCTTTTAGAATAATTTTTATTCTTAGAGAAAACTTCTATTTTCGGAGAAGTATTGGTTAAAATGTTTATGCTTATTTTTGTGGTATTGTCTCCTATGAGGCTTATGATTCCTTCTAAGGCTTAAATGAGACTTTTTCCCATTTCTCTGGAAAAGAGCAATAGTGGATAAGTCATACTGCTCACAAAAATTACCTAATTTATATTTTATAATTTTGTTTTCTTTTTTAATTTGCTTATTGATTTTTATGTCAATACACATTTTTAGACTTTCCTTTTGTATTATTGTACCATATGTGAGACTATTATAGTCTACATTACCTAAGTTATTATTACTAAGGTCTATTCTAATTTTGTGTGTGAACAAATTGGATAATTTATTAATGAAATTTTCTTTAAAAAATGGTTGATTACTATCATCCATTGTTATTACTCTGGATAAAAATATATTTTTATACTAGTAAAAATTACTTAGTGTTGGACACTTTAGATTAGTGAATTGATCATTGATACACGAAGTAATATTACTTGACATTCCAATGAAGTGTTCGATTATTGTGTAGAGAAGTGTATTAATAGTATCGACATTATTTCCTGATCTTGTCCAACAATTGAGATTCCTTCAACATCAATCTTCACTACTGAAAGGATGATATTTTTATATTCTTTTGTGAGATATTTTTCCCAACAGGAATGAAGTATACCTGTGAATCGTGTGACTAAAAGATTGATTACCTCATTGTAAGGCAAACTATGTATGGCAATGTAGCTATTAGCTCCCATTGCCATGTGCTGTAATTTGTCGAGGACTTCCTGCTCAAAAGTCCATCAATATTCCATTCGTATAATTTCTCTGTAGACACTAAAATTGATTAACTAATTTTTTTTTCCAGAGATTTGAATATCAGGAGGAATAGGATTTTTAGGGCATTTCCTTTTTAATTTATTAATTTCTAAATTTCTGAGTGATTCTTCAATATTATTAATGTTTGAAGATTCAATTATTGTGGATGATTCATAAGTAGATTATGACCTATGACTTTCTGAATCTTGATTGATTGCTTTTAATTCTTGAAGCATTTTATCAATTTGTTTATTAAGGGTAACAATATTTAGAGTGGTTTGTTTGAAAGATTTGTTAAAGGTTTTTCTTCCAAAGTTTCACTAGATTCAGGTTTATGAAGATCATCAATATTATTCTCAATTTTGTCTAATTATTTACCTATTGTAATTAGACTTTGATTGGTGTAATTGAGTTGTTCAACTAATTTTTTATTAGGTCCTTCTTCCTTTGCAATCTTGAAAGGAGAAGCAGTGATTAAAGAATTTTTATGGTTAATGTCCTTAACAGAGAATGATTTATTAATTTCTAAATTTTTTTTTTTCAATTTTGTTAATGTTTGAAGATTCATCAATTGTGAAAGGTTAGAGCATCCACATTAATAAATGTATCTAATAATGGTTGACATTGGAATATTAACTTATTAACACTAAGCTTGTTTTAAGAACTTAAATCATTCTCTGACTTTATTTTCCGTTAACTTGGTTTCTTAAACGTTTGACATCTGTTAATTTCTTTTTTCCAACTTGTTGTCATAAATTGATTATTACGCTAATGCTTATGTGAATATGTGCTCCTTATAACGACACCCATTTTAATCTTTATATCAGGTGAGCCTTGGATTTTTGGAGGGATGATCAATGTGGATGCTGTAACTGTTGCAATTTTGGGTTTGTCTATCCTTCTTGTGACTGGTGTTGTGACTTGGAAAGAGTGCAAGGTTGAATCAGTTGCTTGGGATACGCTAACGCGGTTTGCTGCACTCATTGCAATGGCTGGGTACCATCACCATTTTTTTAAATGATAGTGAATTGAAGAAATGGAAGAACCTCTACAAAGAGGAGAGTACATATCCAACTTGGAATGAAACGATGCAGTTAAAGCAATTATTAAAAATTCTTCGTCATTGTATTTGTGTTATAACCAAAACATAAGTTATAACGAAAAAAGAATATGTATGTGTAGTGATACCAATGAATGATTTATTTTTCTAAAGGAAAGTCGGAGTTGAATTTTTTTGTTCAGCAACGAGTTATTATTTCATAAAGATTTACAATGAGATTAGTATGTGAAAATGATAGATTATATAAAAACTACTAAGAGTGTGAACATGATTAAGTATGTGAAGTCTTTGAAGAGAGCTTGAAGAAATGGAATAAGAATGACCAAGTACATGTAAAAATAGGTGTATGGAAATTGACAATTGTGTGAAAATTACTAAGCATATGAAAATGATTAACTGTGTAAAAATGGTTAAAGGTATGAAAATGACCAAGCGTGTGAGAATGACTAAGTGTATAAAAATAGTTAAGTGTATCAAAACTTTTCTGTGAAAAGGATACCTTTTGAAAATGATTAAGTACATGAAAATAGTTAAGTTCCATCAAAACACGTACATGAAAATGACAAAGTAGAGAAAAATCTTAAGTGCATGAAAATATGGCTAAGTGGAAAAACAAGTACATAAAAATAACAAAGGGTGAGAAAATTACTAAGTGAATGAAAATTGTGAAGTGTATGTGAAAAATTATAAAAATGGCTAAGTGTATGTGAAAAATGTCTTAGTGCATCACTACATGGCAAGTCGTCATTCAAGACTGGCGTTTGGGCCTAAACGGTATAATAGTTAAAAACCTGCATTTCATAAATGTTCTAAACAAACACATAATAGTTGATGCATTTTAACCCACGCCGAGATCGTAGTTGATTCATTTGATCAGTGGGAGCAACACCATCTACAAAATGTTTATGGTGAGATATTACAACATAAAATATATTATATTTCTAAGCTACAAAAATCCATCTCTACACATAAATAACAAGTAATGAGTATTTAAAAACCAAAAACTTAAGCTCAGAAGTTCTGAACAAGGGAAATGATTCCCACCGCTCAAGAGAGTAACAAAATAGAAAACTAGAAACTATGAACTAGAAATAAGCCAATATAAAACAAACAACATTAAGCAACACAGTTAAACTGGGTTCAAGTACTCGCAAATAGGTGTATGAACATGATTAAGTATGTGAAGTCTTTGAAGAGAGCTTGAAGAAGTGGAATAAGAATGGCCAAGTACATGTGAAAATAGGTGTATGAAAATTGACAAGTGTGTGAAAATGACTAAGCATGTGAAAATGACTAACTGTGTGAAAATGGTTAAATGTATGAAAATGACCAAGCATGTGAAAATGACTAAGTGTATAAAAATAGTTAAGTGCTCAAAACACTTCTGTGAAAAGAGCTACCTTTTGAAAAAGATTAAGTATATGAAAATAGTTGAGTTCCATCAAAACACGTACATGAAAATGGCAAAGTAGAGAAAATTTTGAAGTGCATGAAAATATCGCTAAGTGGCAAAACAAGTACATAAAAATAACAAAGGGTGAGAAAAATCTAAATGAATGAAAATTGCGAAGTGTATGTGAAAAATTATAAAAATGGCTAAGTGTATGTGAAAAATATCTTAGTGCATCACTACATGGCGAGTTGTCATTCAAGACTGGCGTTTGGGCCTAAACGCCCAGTCATGGCTGGCGATTCGCCTACCATGACTGGCTTTTGGGGCCTACTAGTGGCGTTTGGGGCCCCAAACGCCAGATACACAGGCTTTTGGCGCAAGTCAACTTTTAGATGATATAACTTTTGACTCGGGTGGAACCATGTGGCCCGTAAGATATTAAATCAAAACTTATTCAGAGATCTACATGTTTGACTAGTTTAGGTCCAAAAAAGTAAAACCTATGATGTGGAGCATTTTAATTGGTTGGTTTTCTCATTTTATTTCTTCTTAAATGGTTATATGTTGCTTATTGATAAAAAAAACTAACATAAGTTCTTTTTGTCTATTTACAAGTACCTGAACCTAGTTTAACTTTGTTGTTTAATTTTGTTTGTTTAATATTGGCTTATTTCTAGTTCATAGTTTCAAGTTTTCTATTTTGTCACTCTCCTGAGCGGTGGGAATTATTTCCCTTGTTCAGAACTTCTGGGCTTAAGTTTTTAGTTTTTAAATACTCATTACTTGTTATTTATGTGTAGAGATGGATTTTTGTAGCTTAGAAATATAATATATGTTATGTTCTAATAACTCACCATAAACATTTTGTAGATGGTGTTGCTCCTAGTGATCAAATGAATCAACTACGATCTCGGCGTGGGTTAAAATGAATCAACTATTATATCTGCTTAGAACATTGTTGAAATGCAGGTTTTTAATGAAGAAAGGGAAGAACCTCTAGATAAGAGAGACACATTACAACTCGGAATGAGATGATGCAACTGAAGCAATTATTAAAAAAATAGTAGAATCCGACCTTAAGAGTATGAACATGATTAAGTATGTAAAGCCTTTGAAGAGAGCTTGAAGAAATGGAATAAGAATGACCAAGTACATGTGAAAATAGATGTATGAAAATTTAAAAGTGTGTGAAAATGACTAAGTGCATGAAAATATGGCTAAGTGGCAAAACAAGTGCATGAAAATATGGCTAAGTGGCAAATCAAGTACATAGAAATAACAAAAGGTGAGAAAATTACTAAGTGAATGAAAATTGTGAAGTGTACATGAAAATTTATAAAAATGGCTAAGTGTATGTGAAAAATGTCTTAGTGCATGAAAATATAGTTAAGCGTGTAAAAATGACCAAGTGTAGCAAAACAACTACATGAAAATGACAAGTATATGAAAATGATCAAGTGTGTGAATATATAATTTATCAACTATGATAAAGTATGCGAAAATGTCTAAGTGTATGAAATGACCAAATGTGTGAAAATGACTAAGTGTGTGAAAACGACTAAGTGTATGAAAATGTTTAAGTGTGTGAAATTGGCCAAGTTGCAAAAATTGCTAAGTGTGTGAAAATGGCTAAGTGTATGAAAATTGTTATTTTCATGTGCATGAAAATAACTAAGTGTAAGAAAATTGGGTGAAAATTGTATGAAAGTTGTATGAAAATTGATTAAGTTGTATGAAAATAATTAAGTGTATGAAAATTGTGATTTTCATGTGCTTAGTCATTTTCACACACTTAGTGTGCTAAGTGATTAAGTTACAAAAGGGCTAAGTTGTGAAAATAACTAAGTGTAAGAAAATTGTTAAGTGTGTCGTGGCCGGCGATTCGCCTACCATACAAAACAAGTACATGAAAATGACAAGTATATGAAAATGATCAAGTGGGTGAATAAATAATTTATCAACTATGATTAAAGTATACGAAAATGTCTAAGTGTATGAAATGACCAAGTGTGTGAAAATGACTAAGTGTGTGAAAATGACTAAGTGTGTGAAAATAACCAAGTGTATGAAAATATTTAAGTGTGTGAAATTGGCTAAGTTGCAAAAATTGCTAAGTGTGTGAAAATGACTAAGCACATGAAAATCACAATTTCATACACTTAGTCATTTGCATACACTTAGTGTGTTAAATTGTGAAAATGACTAAGTTTTGAAAATGACTAAGTGTAAGAAAATTATTAAGTGTGTCATGGATGGCGATTGGCCTACCATAACTGATGTTTGGGCCCCAAACGCCAGATACACAGGCGTTTGGCGCAGGTCAACTTATGGAGGACATAATAGTTTACTCGGGTGGAACCACGTGACCGGTAAAATATCAAATCAAATTTTATTCAGAGATCTACATGCTCAACTAGTTTCGAGTACAAAAAATATTGTTTTAAATACTTTCGTTGGCCCGTAAGTTGTTTATGTCTTAATTTTGAGCTTTTTCGTAATTCTCATCTCTTTTAATTTTTAGAGTTTTTTATATGCTTATAAATTAAAACATAAATATGTTATTTTCCAAAAATGGGGTTATAATTTATAAAATTAAAGGTTAAAATTTCAACTTTTAATACTCAATTTCAAACTTTTAGCAGATATGTTCGATTTATAGATAGAGTCTGACCTTGAGGGTTATACGTGTTCGTCAAACCGATAAATAGTATTTAACGACCATCATAACATCACGACCTATAATTATACATGGTGAAAACCCGTCTCGCTCGATACTTCTCACAAAAGCACAATAACATTATCAATGACAACTTTTAACGAGTTCATGAATAAGTGTTCATTGTATCGAATATCCTTAATTAATCCAATCCAATCCAATCTCACATAATAAGTGAGTATCATGAATTTTTGCATTGAAATAATGAGTTTTTTTCTATTTTTATCGATGATTTTCCCTGTATATGGTAAATAATTACAGAAATATCAATTTTAAGAAAAATTGTGAAGAATGGCGATTAGAGCCATATAAATGACGATTAGAGCCATATAAATGGTGATTAAGAGCAAAAAAGTGGCGATTGGGAGGGAGACTGGCGATCATCTAATTCAACATGGCATTTGGAGACTGAAACAGATGATTAGAGACAATAAATTGGCGATTGTATTTGACAATAGCGATTGACACCTTCAGGATGACGTTTAGAGGCTAAAGATAGGGGTTTAGAGGCTAAAAATAGGGGATTAGGTTGTAAGTATTTGGTGAACCCCTCCCAAGAATTATTATTATTTTGTACGTAATTGGTGAACCCCAGTACGTAATTGGTGTGCCCCCCCAAAAATTATTCTTTTGTACGTATTTGGTGAACCCGATTACGTAATTGGTGAACCCCTCTAAGAATTTTTTTGTACGTATTTGGTGAACCCCACTACGTAATTAGTAAACTCCAGTACGTAATTGGTGAACCCCACTACGTAATTGGTGAACCCCTCCAAAAAATATTCTTTTGTACGTATTTGGTGAACCACACTACGTAATTAGTGAACCTCACTATGTAATTGGTGAACTCCTGTATGTAATTGGTGAACCCCTCCAAGAATTATTCTTTTGTACGTATTTGTTGAACCTTACTACGTAATTGGTGAACTCCTCTAAGAATTATTCTTTTATACGTATTTGGTGAACTCCACTATATAATTGGTGAATTCCACTACGTAATTGGTGAACCTCGCTATGTATTTGGTGAACCAAAAAAACAAAAAAAAACATGTTACCTGCTAGGTTTTGTGTAGCCCAGATTGCTCCAAATGCAATCTAAGGGTCACAAAAGCCAAGCATGGATTGCTCCCGACATCATAAAAGTTTCCCAAAATAATATACGTACTCTGATCCATGCTAAAGTTTAATTTCTTCCATTTTTCTTTTGACATGCCAATATGCTTTCCTTTTAAGTTCTTTAATTTCTTAAAGATGACATTTTTTACCATAATAAAGTTTAGTAAATCTAATCATCCAACTTGAAGCTAATAAACTACAAAGCTTAATATCTATAAATTATGTAAGGGAGAACTAAAAAAATGTCAATATTCTAACTTAAACTGTAAAAATATTCGAAAAACTTTGTTTACGTCTGTGTAATTTTGGTAAAAAGTTTATTTACTTCAGTTATTTTTTGTCATTTATGCAAATAAAAAAAATTGTCAATTTTTTACAGTTTGAACTGAGAAGTTGATTTTCTCTTGAATTTAAATAAAATAAGATTTTTCTAGTTTTTATATACTTATCCATGTTTTTATTTTTTTCAAATGCTCTAAATTAATTTTGCTTTAAACCTAGGCGAAATGAATTAATTAAATTCATTGTACAAAGATTTACATGAGTTTTAGAACGTACAACTTTTCATGTATAAATATCATTCTACCATCATCTCTCTTCGTCATTGAAAACAACTTCTTTCAAGCCTCAACACCTTCATTCCAGTAGTAGCCCATACTTCAAGAGAAATAACACAGAGTGGATATGTTGCATATGGTGAATGACCACTTCCTCTCTATTATTCTCATTAAACTTCCTTTCTCTGCTCTCACTCTCTCTATTGCACTTTTTTTTCTCTACTATGAGTGAGATATTATATTCATATGTCTTTTATATACTTTGAATTGGAACAGAATCACTTTTCCCATTGGTCATTCACTTTCACGTCGTGAGATTCATCGATAAGAAATAAAAAGATAAAGGCATTGGCGATGTATTTTACACTGTATCAAAGCCCCCTATATTTTACACTGTATCAAAGCCCCTATATATTATACTCGGCTTTTAAATTGACTAAATAAATGGTTCTCTTTGATGTTTCAATACCACAACAATACATTCTTCAGAACTCAAATTAAAATACGGTATTGAAAATAATTTGCTCACAGAACTATTTTTTTCATGTTTCTTTATCTCTCGCCCTAGTTCCCTCCATGTTTAGTCAAAATATAAATTATTTTTTTTATTTAGTAAATTTAATACTTATTTGTCAGCATGCGATTCTCCTCTTATCCTGAAAAGTAGTACGAATACTTTTAATTTTCGTTGTCCATGAATGCAATCTAACATGATTGAGTCTACTTTTTTATTTATCAGTCGAAAATATTTATGAATAAAATTATGATGATCACTTTGTTGATCTTCAATGGGGATGGACAACTACAATTAATTTTCAACATCCCATATTTTAATCAACATGGAACTTTATGGGACTTTACACACAAAAAAACGGATTTGGAGAGACGGAGAATGATAATTGAACTAGATAATTACATAAGTGTATATACGTTAAGGGAGTATGCAATGCATGTGGATTACTTCAAATGTACAGGCATTTATATTTTCCAACACACTCTACATTTCTATGTATATAAATATTTTGAGTTTCTTGAATATAAAATTCTATAAGTTCACAAAATGTTTTTAACATGCTACTTACCTTTTCCTTAAAGAATTTGTTTCTCTACAGAAATTATAGAAATTCCTTTCTCCTAATAAAATTATCAAGGGGCGAAAAAATGTTTTATTGTATTGAATTAACTTTTTATCCTTCTATGCCCTTAATTTTTACTAAGTTTTTTTTATAGTATATCTATTTTCATCTCTATCTCTCCCCTTTCCATTTCGAGTCCGCACAACACGACCTCAATTAAATAAATTTATTTAAAAAAAAAACTTAAAATGTCTTTTTATATTATTTAGTTTGTTAATAATTTTTATCAATTTATCAAAATATTATTATCTTTGTTATATCAAACAAACACTTTTTTTTGTCAAGTCTTTAGTTGCACGTGCTTTGAATCTAGTTCATTACAAGTTATCAAATTAAAATTATCTTAAAATTTATATCAATTACTTGCTATTCAAATTCATTAAATAGGTTTATGGACTTAAAAATTTAATGACTACTTTGATAAATATATTATAATTTTAAAAGCAACAAAATATTAAATGTCGCATGTAAATTTGAATGTTATTTTGGATAGTGCATCAATGATAAGTGGATAAAATTGTCTAAAAATGATTCTCAACTTCTCTCTACTTTTAGTATAGTGTAGATCAATTCATATTAATTAAAATTTAGACAAAATCTTGACCTATAACAGAAATGAACATTACCTCTTATATATATCTTTTTGTTGGAAAATACTGATCTAAACGCTCATGATGGGTTGACCTGAATTGAATTAGTGAAAATGAATTATTGTTAGTTTTTCACATGAAAAACTATCAATAGAAGTTAATAAAAAAAACTTTCATTAACTTACATGAAAAAAATGAAAACCTAATTGAGATTTGCTAGAGGAAAAAATAAAAAATTCGGACCAATTGAAAAATTAGAGAAAAAATCATTCTTCCAACATCAAAAATCAAGTTTTCACAAATAAAATCAATGGCTATTGGGTTGTGGAGCAAGTAGAGAGTTCGTTTTCATGATTTCTTAGAAGATCCGACATGTAATTCATCATTTCGATCCATTCCGCTGCAAAATTAATAAGTATTATTGACTCGATTATTTTCTACACTTCTAGTGAGTAGTCACTGTTCTCTCCGAATCACCATGGTTCTTACACGAACTCAACTAAATCATAAAACACCCCGAACTAAAAGCGTTAACTATGTGAAAGTAAATTGGTACATTTCCTTCTTCATGTAAAGCATGTGATTAAAATGGAGTAAGAAAGGTCACAATTTGCATCCGGAAACACCCAAGAAATGTAGACATAGTAAGAAGAGTCGTGGATCAAGAATACTGATAGTAACAGTAATATGAAAACTAGGAAAAACAGATCCAGTATGTGCGGCTGAGAAGAAAAGATGAGCTAACGATTAAGTTTTTTTTTTGTGAGGATGGATTTTGGTTTATGTGATCTGAGAGAGTGAGAAAGAGAGGGAGAGGGAAGTGGGTCTGAGAGAGCGAGTAAGAGAGGGGGAGGGGAAGTGGGTCTGACAAAGTAAATATTTGATTCTAAGAATGCTTATGTTTACATGATATTTTTATATATCTATTACAGGGTCTATTTGTTGATCACTAACTAATACCACGTATATATATTCATTTGAGTGTAGAATATTTATCATAATTATATAAGGATAAATCTATTAGTTATTTTTATAATTTTTTGTTAGTTTATTTTTCTAATAATTATTGTTCGTAGGCCAATAAGCTATCAAATTTGAAATTTAAGATCAAATGATGAAGGAATAAAATATTGGATTTTTTTAATGTGAAACGAATGAAATAAATCTCGTAGTTTAAGATGAAAAACCGGTTAGTGCTAATAAGGAGCAAGTCATTATTTAGACCCATTATTTATTTAAAAAATATATATTTTAACTTATGTTAAACAAAGATTAGGAAATTAAAGTTCTAAAATCGACATATTGTTTGTTAATTAATTGACTTTTTGAATTTTTTTTGAAAAATATAAAAATCTTGAATTTTGTTTTGAAAATAACTCAATGATTGACAAATGTTTAGATTTTGCAAAAGCAATTATGTATTATTTATAATTTAAGGGAAAAAGTCGGTGCAAATCTAGAATTTTATATATTATTATTTTTGGATAAAAATGTATATATATTAACCCAATAAATTGCACAAATACAAGGAACATACCTCAGAATAAAAAGACAGATAAAACAAAGAACTAGTACCAAACTAATAAATCATCATCCATGTTTAACTTTCCATCTCTATTATGAAAAACTAATAAATCTATCATGAACCATAGTCGAGATTTTCCTAGAGATGATAAAGGTGTTCATAATTTGATTGATTGGTGAACAATCTTCTATTTTTTTTAATCGAGATACAATAAATGAAAACGGAAAAAGCAAGCTTAGAGCTCAAACTAGTATAAACATTAGAATTCCTAATATTAAGTAACAAATTTAGGAAGGAGCTTCAAGAGGGAGGAAAGCTGAGATTGACACATTTATCCATCAAAGGAAGAAGCATTCGACGAGTAACTGGACAAAGGTAAAACAAATGGTCCACGGTTTCAATTCCATATGCACAAAAAAAAACACAAGCAATATCAGCATCATCATTCCATACATGCACATGATCTTTCATAGACAATCAGTTTAAGCACGCAAGCCAGGTAATAAAGCCACACTTTAGAATATGACTAGAGAACCAAGCTAAACAAGTCTAGGGTTGAAAATCTTTCTGAGTACATCACTGTTAATTTTATTGAGCTTGGTGGAAATAAGAGCGATAGCCAAATATCTTATAGGGAGAGTACCTTGGAGAAACCGGTAGCCAAAAGAAAAGTATCATGTAAGCCATCACTAACTCCATAGAAGAAAATATTGCTCTTACTATCATTTGTTGATCGTCGCGGCGCGTGATCAATTTAAAAAATTAAACTTTTAATAAAATAAAACTTGTGCAACGTCTCGATAATCAAATAATTTTTTTTATTGAAAACTCTTTTTCAATCAGTTAGAATCCATTATATATTTAAATTTTAAATCTACAACATACAAAGTTAGAAATCATATGCCTCTTATAGTCTAAATCAAGCGTCCTTGTAAAACCGATCGATCCTCCATCTCACAAAATCGTTCCAACTATCAGTAGACTCAGAGATCCACACAAAAATCTTTCAAGTCAATTCTCAACGCATTATGACGTGTGTGTGCACGTAAAATATTACAAGACACTTTTTCTGTCTCTAGATATATTCAATACGTGAGATCTAGAGATTTACTGAGAACGACTTTAGTGAGACAATTATCTAAAAGAATATGATGATTATTCTTTTAAAGATTTGATTAACTTTTAATCGTAGAAAAAAATTAATCTAACCAATTGTGTTCTTAACTCAACTTTCTGATTGATGAACCGATCAACTCATTCAGTTGATTGATGTCGTTAGAATAATATTTCTATATCTTCTAGATAATGGCGTATTAGATATTTAGAGATGATTAAAAGTTTAAAAAAATATTTAATTTCAAATTATCTAATGCAGTGAGCCTCACTATATAATGATGCACAACTGCAGTGCCACACAGGACTGCAGTTGGCGTTAAGCAACGCAGTGCCTCACGACACTGTGTGTCAACCACACAGCAGTGTCGTGTGGTAATACAGTGTTACACGCCTACTCTTGTAGTGTCATGTGGATCTATGATTCTCAATCATTGTGTGACAACCACTACAACATTCCATGGTGATCTATGATTCCCAATCATTGATCGACACGTGATAATTACTGCAAATTGAATATTTATTTTAATTAGATAAATATCTAGATATTAGGTAATTCTAAATTAACATATATGATTATTCCTATCAATTAAAATATCTATTATTTCATAAATAACAGATTTAGTTGATCCAAATTATTATCTAATAATAAATTAATTATCTAATTTTACAAATTATATATTTTATCTCACTTATCGATACTTAAAAAATTAATCGATAATTATTTATATATATAATTTCTGAAAATTATATTTTAATATGTAAATAATTCAATTAATTAATCAAACATAATTATCTCATAATTATGTACTTGCCCCAGAATAAAAACTAACTTACAAGTTAGTCCTTTTCTCATATCCTAAAATATTCACACCCTAGATTGCGTAATATAGAGTTGACCTGGGGATCATAGATCTATAAACCTAAGTTCCAATAAACCAGATTATTAATTTAATTATTTAATAGAATAGTCTTATTTATTAATTTCATTATTACTTCACAATAAATATGAAATTACACTCTTAGATATTATAGATTATATTTACAGAGTATTTTCATGTAGTCCACTGATATAATCATTTCATGTAATTCTGTTCTCCAATTATTGGTTTATAAATTAGAAATAGTCAAAATTACCGTTTTCCCTTCTAACTGCTTATTGATCCTTAAGTACTATTAATCCACTAGTCAATGGCTAATTTATAATCTTATTATAAATTCAAGCTCAATAACCGTTTAGTTCCAGAATTAACACATAAGGGATCTAATATACGATCTGTTAGGGAAGCTTGGATTCCAAATCTTATAAGATCATGATCTCAGCCATCCATATTACTGAATCACCAAAACAAAAGCACTAGCATGTTTACAAACAAATCTAGTAGACATGTATATAATTTCATGACTACTCAAGATTCAGACTGATATACATATGATCATCGAATTGATGTGTAACGTTGCTAAAGATATTAATTCACATCGGTCCAGTTATATATAATCTCATTATATAAAGTATCTTCACTAAGATATCTATCCACATTAATGATCTGCATCTAGATCACACACATTCATAATGGTTAGTGAACCGTAATAGCAACCATTCATTAAAGACTACATACTTTAATATGTTGCTGACAATGTTATTCATTATCTACGATCTTAATCATCCTGTATTAATATAAGATCATACTCTCATTAATAAATATATAATTTTTAAATATTTACGTAAATTATTCAACGATAATTTAAAAGAACAATTATAAGAAAAAAATATGATTCTCGTTAAATTTCATATCAAAATGTCAATACACATACTTTGAGGGTATAACCCCCAACATCATTAGGCCTCAAACCAGAAAGAGAACGAAAAAGATCTAAAACAGCCATAACAGTAGTAACTAAAGCAAGATTACCCTTTAGAAAAGATTAAGAGATCATCTACAAAACAAAGATTGACAAGCTTGTCTTTCTTACATCTCCAGTTATATTGAAAACTAGGGATAGAAGAGCAGTGATGAAGAATGCTAGTTAAAACTTCCATGACAAGCACAAAAAGTTAAGGAGATAAGAAAGTCTATTTGCCTCGAACCTCCACCACCCTTAAAGAATCCATGAAGACTACCATTAAGATCAACAGAAAAGGAAAAGGAAGTAACATATTCCATGATCCAGTCAACAAACTTGTCAGGTAAGTTAATATTCTTAAGAACTTTGGCCAAGAAGAACCAACTCACGCTGTCAAAAGTTTTCATCTAGTCAACCTTGAGAGTACATTTAGGAGAGAAGTTGTCCCTATGATACCCTCTCAGTAATTCTTGAGAAAGTAAAATATTATCTCCAGTTGATCTTCTAGGAACAAAGGCTGCCTGATTGAGATTAATAATACTAGGAAGAACTGTTTTGAATCTGTTAGCAATCATTTAAGAAGCATGGACACCGATACATGACACAAATACGACACGATGTCGACACGTCATTTTTAAAATAAAGTAGGATACGGGGAGACACTATATATACACAAACATATATATATATATAGATAAGATATGTATATGTGTGTGTATCTATATATGTATATATGTATATATGTATGTGTGTGTGTGTGTGTATGTATGTGGTAATGTATGTGTGTATGTATGTGTGTATGTGTGTATGTATGTGTATGTGTGTATGTATGTGTATGTATATATGTATGTATGTGTATATATATCTTCGTGAGTGCGTGTATTATTTATAAGTATGAAACTAGATATATGCATAAAAAAATAAATTATAGATCGGTTATATAAAAATATGAATTAAAATAGCTGACTAGTTAGAGATGTCACAAATTGATCGAGTGAGTTTGAGTTTTAAGAAGTTTAAAATTGAAGGATTTTGGCAATAAAAAATCTAACTTTATACTATTTTAAAATAACCTAACTTTCTTTCTTCTTTAATTATACCCCTTACGATTTCCAAATTTATAATCATTTTATTTTTCACCCTTTATTTTTTACTATTAAAAAACTTCACAAAAACATGTCTGAATGGTGTCAAAACGTGTCCGACGTGTGTTGGTAACATGTCCTGGCGTGTCCGACATATGTCCGAAAATGAAAAAAATAAAAATAAAAATTCAGACATGATTTTGACGTGTCAGACATGTGTTGTCGGAGGCGTGTCGGTGTCCGACACTGACACTTTGCCCAGTTAGAGGTGTCGATGCTTCTTAGGCAATCATTTTGGTAATGTATTTATAGAT
Organism: Datisca glomerata; assembly: GCA_003255025.1. Lineage (NCBI taxonomy): Eukaryota > Viridiplantae > Streptophyta > Magnoliopsida > Cucurbitales > Datiscaceae > Datisca > Datisca glomerata. The sequence continues at coordinate 1,402,157 of QANY01009677.1, forward strand.
CAAGTTGCAACAAGAAATAGGCCTAAACTCAGTAACCCTAGTAAGGTTAGAGACTTTAGAAATTAGAGAGATAGTAATGTCATTAAAAATTTTTAGTGTGTGTGTAATATTATTTATAAGTATGTGTGTGTAATATTATTTATAAGTATGTGTGTGTAATATTATTTATAAGTATGAAAATAGATATTTACATAAAAAATTAATTATAGTATCGTTCATATAAAAAATTTGAATTGAAATAGCTTACTAGTTGGAGATGTCACAGATTAATCGAGTGAGTTTGAGTTTTAGGAAGTTTAAATTGAAGGGTTTCGACAATAGAAAATCTAACTTTGTACTATTTTAAAATAACCTAACTTTCTTTATTATTTATTTACACCCCTGACTATTTCTATATTTATAAGATATACTATTGTAAATTTAATTTTACACCCTTTGTTTTTTATTATTAAAAAAAATTCCTAAAAACATGTCTGAAAGGTGTCAAAACGTGCCAGGAACGTGTCCGACACATGTCAGAAACGTGTCCTGACGTGTCTGAAAATGAAAAAAAATAAAAATAAAAATTTAGACGTGAATTTGACGTGTCAGACACGTGTCGGTGTCTGACACTGACACTCGACCAAGTTAGAGGTGTCGGTATCTTTTAAGCAATCATTTTGGTAATGTATTATATCACATGAGAATATGAAAAATATAATGATGATTAAGATATATGAAATATATTTAACATAAGCATGTCATGTCTTGATAAATTTTCTTCCATTCCAACCTTCCCAATTTACAAGAAAATATTCAGTACAACTCATAAAACACTTAGTCTTCAATGCTCATTGGAAGTGGTTCCAGATATGGATAAGTCACTAATCATGTATTGTGAAAACAGTGGGGTGGTAGCTAATTCTAAAGAACCGAGGAGTCATAAAAGGGGCAAGCACATTGAGAGGAAATACCATCTTGTAAGAGAGATCATGCACCGATTGGATATGTTGTTATGAAGATAGAGTCAGATTAGAAACTAGCTGGTCCTTTTACCAAGACACTTCTTACGAAGTCATTTGATGATCATGTATGAAATATGGGGTTGAGAGAGATGCTACATTTGCTTTAGGGTAAGTGGGAGATTGTTGGGCATAGTGCCCTTAAAGCATGTGTAATGACATTTTAATTTGAAATAAACAAGATTACATTTTACTTATAATTATTTTTTTGAATTGTTATTGAATAATTTGTATAAATATATGAAAATTTCATATTCATTAATGAGACTATGATCTTGTATAAGTACGAGAAGATTAAGATCATAAATAGTGAATAAAATAGTCTGTAACATATTAAAGTATGGAGTCTTTAATAAAATGGTTGCTAGTACGGTTCACTAAACATTTTGAATGCATATGATTTAAATCTGAATCACTGACGTGGATAAATATCTTAGTGAATGTACTTTATATAATTAGATTATATAGGATATGACTGATGTGGATTAATATCTTTATTAACTCACCGTTTATCATAAAAATTTAATATACATCAATCTCATGATCATATGTAAACCAGTCTAAATCCTAAGTAGTCATGAACTCCTATACATGTCGATTAGACCTTTTGATTCACTTGTTAAGACTTATTGTAAAATAGACTAGTGAATTTTATTTTGGAGATCCAATGATATGGATGGTTGAGAACATGATCTTACAAGCTTTGAAAGTCGTGCTTTATAACGGATCGTATATTGGTTCCCTTAAATGTTGATTCTAGAAATGAATGGTTATTGAGCTCAAATTTATAATATGATTAAAAATTGACCATTCACTAGTGAATTAATGGTACTTAAGGATCAAGAGCTAATTAGAAGGGTAAACGATAATTTTGATCAGCTCTAATTTACGAACCAATAATTGGAGGACAAAACTACATAAAGTGATTATATCAATGGACTACACAAGAATACTATGTAAATATATTATGTAATTACTAAGACTGCAATTCCATATTTATAGTGGAGTACTAATGTAATTAATAAATAAGATTATTTAATTAAAGAATTTACTTAATAATCTGGTTTATTGGAGCTTAGAATTATGGGTTCACGATTTCTAATGCACCTCTATACTACATAGTTTAGGATGTGAATATTTCAAGACATAAGAAAAAGACTAGCTTGCAAAAGGAATTAAATTTTTAGGGCAAATATATAATTATGAGATAATTATATGTAATTAATTAATTAAATTATATATTTTAATTTTCAAAAATTATAATTAAATAATAATATCGATTACTTTTTATATTAATCGATCAGTGAGACAATATATTTGATTTATGAAATTAAATAATATTAAATTATTAAGAGATAATAATTTAAATTTGAATTAACTAATATGTTATTTGTGAACAAACAGATAAGTTAGTTGATATGTGTGATCAGATAAGTTAATTTTGAATTAACTGATATCTAGATATTATTTGATTCACATAAATAATAAATTTAGAAAAAATTTATCACATGGCACGTTGGATTGTCACATATCAATCACTGATATTTTAATTAGGGATAGACATGACACACTGTAGTGCCACGCGACACTACAGTGGTGCCGTGAGACACTACAGTTGTTCACGACACCTGTAGTGCCATGCACAAAATGCAGCGGGTGCGATGCATAAACTGCAGTGGGTCACACTACGGTGGTACATTTATAAATATTTTATTATTTTATGTAAACCCTAAAACCTAATGAGTTGAGTCTTGACCTAGAATATATATATATATATTATTCTATTGGCCTCAGAGAAGCATTCAGCGTGATTAATTGTTAATAAAAGCTTCGTGAGTTCTCCTATCCTCTCTTAAAGCTCTCTCTCAAAAGTCATTCTCCAAATCTCTAGATCTCATATGTTGAGTATAACTAAAGATAGAAAAGTGTTCTTGAATTATTCTACATGTCCACAGACGTTCTAGTGTGTTCGAGTGGTTTGGAAGATTTTGGTGTGGTTCTCACAATCCGTTGTTCGTGGAATCTTAAGTTCATTGTTATTAATGACGCTTGATAGACTACAAGATGTATAACCCCTTTCTTTGTATGTCTACGATTTAATGTATATATATAACAGATTCAATGAGAAAAAACATTTTTATCATTGGGATTTATTTTTTGGAACCTGTGGCGTCGCAATTGTTTTTATTTTATAAAATTTTAAAACGATCCGCCTTCCACTGCACGCCGCCGCAGATTCTAGCATTTATATCATCACGTGTAATGAAATCAGTCTCGGAATTTCATACCCGTGAAAATGAAATAAAAACTACTATGTATCGATCCTTTTGTAATTGGAGTGAAAATGTAAGGTAACCAATAAAAAATTGACATGTATTTTAAGCGATCATATTGTATTTTTTATCAAAAGAAGTGAAAATGTAAGACAACTAATAGAAAATGGACATGTATTTAAGTGAGGGTATAGTTGTAATTAACTATTAATTAATTAGACAGAAATGAAAAAAAATATCACTTAATTATACCTTTTAGTATATTATAGATATATAGATAAAACTATATAACAAAAAAATTGTAAAGTACGAATCTAATATGTACACTTTACAAGATGAGAATCCTCTCTAAATTGCACTTAGACCATTTAAGCATTTTTAAAGTTTACGTGTAACTGAGTCCTTAGTATACTATAATTACTCTTTGAAATTTTGTTGAAGTTCTACTTGGTAACACTAGTAAATATGTTAACCAACAAATTGATTCGAAGAATAGTTAATAGAAATTAAAAATAAATGCCTAACTAAAAAGATTCAATTTATTAAAAAAATCTTAATTAAGTCATTCCAAACAACGAAAAAATAACAACACACAAATATATATTTTCCCTATCATTTTAAAGTTCAATATTTTAAAATTTATTTCAATGAAGGGAATTTTATATACATACATATACACACACGTATAATTTTTATATAAATTATCATTTGGAAGTGAATTATTTGTCTTTGGATAAAATTGACCGTTCAATCAGATCAACAAGACATACTAATTCTGACTCAATCATTTTTACATTAATATATGACTAAATGAACCATATATAACTCATATTCTATTATTAGGCTTCCAACTATAAAGCACTTACCATTTCCAACATACAACATATGAAAAAGTTTATTCATTTGTTTGAATCACTTCTCATTGATTAAGTTGCAACACTACTACAAAAATGGAATATAATGACAATCACTTATTTAGTACAATAACAATTTTGTAAAACATGTCAAAGGAAAAATATGTTGAGTGAGGTAATTTTGATAATATATCAGTTTTTTATTAACTGTCATAAATGTCTTATCTACGATGACAGTATGAAAATAACCTGTCATCATTTTATAGTATTAAAAACTCGTTTATTAGCCAAAGTTCATTTTATTTTCAAAAATGACATCTTATTTAGGCCACCATAATTTCCTCTTTTACACTTCTTTTCTCTCTCTCTGTCTCTCGATCTCTCTCTCGCTCTCGATCTCGATCTCGATCTCTCTCGCTCTCGATCTCTCTCAAACAGTCGCAACAGAGAACAAACTCACCAGGATCTTGAAGGAAAATAGTGTCTTTGGTGATGGGCTGAGCTTCGACCAAGGTGCTATGCCTTGGCTTTCGTCACTTTGCGCGCTGACGACAAGCGTGAGTTCTTGTACCATAACCCTAACACGGATCATTGGGAGATATCTATCATGTTACGTCAATTATTAGGCATTTTATCTTCTTAAATTTGTCTAATATGCTTCTGGTACTGTAACCCTAGTATTGTGCAACCTCTGGAGTTAAGAATCAATTAGATGCATTTATTTTAACTGACTTGATTTAATTGATAGAGTTACATATCGCCACTACGAATGACTGTATTTCATAGATCATATGATTAAAGACAAAAAACATAACATTGATATGCTTGTGTTATTTATGATGGTAATATTGGCAAAGCTTCTTATTCTGAGTGATAGTTTAAGTACACAATTGTTTCTGTGTTACAAAAAGTGGAGATCTTCTGATTCTTCTCTATGACTTGACTTGGTTAGTAGCCTATATTGCTACGGAAGTAACCTGTATCTTTTTACACTACAGGTGCTCACTCATTTTTCTTTCAAAATATGAATAAAATATTATATTTTAAGATAAAACACTTGATTAAAAAATTATAGGAAGAAGAGTGAGTGTTTCTAGACATCTATTTCTCTCTCTAAATTGAAACTATAAATATTGAGCTTCTTCATGCAAAATTAACTAGAGCAATAAGCTAAACACTATACTCTGGACAGGAGTTGGTTGTGGGTGGGTAGCTCCGTGTTGGAGAAACAGGACACGTGCAACTGTTCAAATCTTGAGGGCATCCTCAGAAATCTCAGAATCCTTTGCACATGCTTCCTTTCTCCAACATGGGGTTCCTAATTCTTTCGCTTATTACGCTCTGATTCAATGCCGTGCACTTTCAACCAAAGGTAAATGTAATATCTATTTCAGTGCTGTCTTTAAGGAGAGTGTCTTTTTGTTTATTAAAATGTTGGTACCGTCGCATAAAAGAAGATGAAGTTATATTTTCATTGTATCTACATTACACGTCGTGTGAGATATACTTATCACGATCTCTATAATTTCAACTATGACATATTTGTTATTTGGTCCCTCCTGATTTCTTTTTATATTAATATAGTCGCCGAACCTTTATTCCAATGGTAATCAGATTAAAGTTTAGAATTAAGAACTTAAGAAGTATGCATCAACATATCCGCACGAAGGCATTCATACCTCCGAAATCTTAAATTTCACTTGATTCAACAAATTTATCTGCTACTATTTAAATCGAAATCGATAAGTTTCAAAATGCTCCCGATCAAATTTATCAGCCACTAGATTTCAATCCTTTATTCTATGTATTTACAATTAATGAAGCATAGCTGATTAAAACTCCCGAAGCAAAAATGTTATTTCTCTATCAAACAACATATCAGAATTGTTGTTTACGTTTATAGCTCTCCAAATCCTTCTTCATCTCCTTCCTCCTCTACCCTTTTAAATTCTCTCCACCCAAGTTTCCATTCGTGTATTAAACACATAGTCTACACACGCTACTGTGCACATCGTGTAGACTACACGACGCTAGTGTACTCATCGTATAGACTACACGATGTCTACACGATGTCAGTGTAGTCATCATATAGTATACACGTAGTCTACACGATGGCTACACGATGCTAGTGTACTCATCATGTAGACTACATGTTGATTACACGACGCTAGTGTACTCATCATGTAGACTACACGATACCAGTGTAGCCATCGTGTAGTACACACGTAGTCTACACGACGTCAGTGTAGCCATCGTGTAGTCTACACGATGCCAGTGTAGCCATCGTGTAATATATAGTATAGCCATTATTTTAGATCTGGTTTGTAGCTAGATATGGTTCAGATCTGTGAAAATAAGCAAAACCCCATTTTCAGATCTGGCCCAGATCTGGTTTGTCGTCAAATCTTCTGGTTCAGTTCTGTAAAAATGGGCAAAAACTCATTTTCATAGCAATTAAAGTTAAGCTAAAAGTTGATCTTGTTATGGATTGATATGGGTGTCTAATGCTGTCAAATTTATATCTTACCATTCCAACATGAGCTTTTCATTTTTTTAGCATAAAGGTAGATAATGAATTGAAGAATGAGAGTCATATTTATTTTCATAGTTATGGTCTCCTTAGTCCCAATGATGTGGGTATTGGTGAAACTAACTAGCACTTTAAGGTTTCTAGTTAAACGTGAACAACAAATGAAGTATGCAAAAAGTATAAGTAATCTCACTACACGTTATGTTTTACATATTATGGAACTGTTTTTTTAAGTGAAATTCGGAACGAGGAATAAGAAGATTTATGAGCTCCATCTAGTTGACGAGGACCATTGATCAGATCTAATTTATTCGTATTGAACTATTTGGGTTTTAAAGATCTCGGTCCTTTTTTATCTAACAATAACCATGGTAAATTTCTTACTTTTCATGCTTCAGCTGTTGTTTGTAGGAATGTTTCAAAATGGTCACTTTCTCCTAACGAGCTTGCAATAAGGTTTTTTCCTTTTTGGAGTTGGTTTGGATGTGCTATGTTTCCAAGAAAATTGATGAAAATAGCAATTAGAGTTCAGCTAAAAGTTGATCTTGTTTTGGATTGATATGGGTGTCTAATGCTGTCAAATTTATATCTTACCATTCCAACATGAGTTTTTCATTTTTTCTGAGCATAAAGGCAAATAATGAATTGAAGAATGAGAGTCATATTTATTTTCATAGTTATGGTCTCCTTAGTCCCAATGATGTGGGGTTTTTACCTTTTGGTGTTGGTTTGGATGTGCTTTGTGTAGAAGTGTATTGATTAAAATAGCAATTATAGTTTTGTACACAAATAGAAATTGTATGTATTTCAGTTATCATGCTTGACGGATATATAGGAGATAGTCTAATTTGCTAAGTACTTAGTCTTATCGAAGTAGTTTTAATTCCAACATTCCCGAAAGATCTTTCTAGCAGATGAACATTTATTGGTTTTCAAGCAGTAGGGTGGAAGTTTAGTCGCAGGTCCCGGTAAAAATAACTTCTCATACATACACAAGGTACGTCAATTCCAATTAGAGATATCAAAAGAGAATATTGTTAATCGTTTGAAGACCATACAAGATAAAATGACCATAGGGTTGGAAGTGTTCCGTCGTGGTAGTGGCTTCAGTTGGAATAGTATCACAGAAACGATTGAGGCAGAACCAGTTGTATTGGATACCCTAATACAAGTACGTGCTCTTCAAATTTGATATTTATTTCGTTAATTCAGAGTTAGCGGTACCATTATTATATGAGTATAAATATTAAACATAATCTATTGGCTTGTAGTCTTTTCCAAAAGCACAGCAAGTTCGTGGAAAACTAATTTATAACTATGAAATTTTGAAAGAAATCTATGTCCAAGATAGAGAAACTGGATCAGCTGCAGAAAGTGCAAAAGAAAAGGTACGTTGTTGGGCACAACAAGATTCAATGAGTATCGATGATATTGATGAACATGTAGCATGAGATGAGATACATATTGAAAGTTTTTATGAACCTGAAGATAATAATGTCCAACATCAAAACATGTCATCTGCATCTGCTTTATCTTCTAAGCGTGTTAAGAAGAAAACACGCTTGACCGATGTAATAGGAGATAAATTGAAAGTACTTACAAGTTCAATGGAGAAAGTCACAATGGTGCTTAATAAAGGTGATGTTTGTTTCTTCAAAAATCACTTTTTAATTTCATACGATGAACACATGAGTATTTACAAAATGTTTTTATATGTGAAGCTAATGATGTCACTAGAGAAGCAAATGTTATTGCTCGAGAGCACAATCGTCGTATTTATACTGCAGATGAAGTGTTTAATGCACTAATTGAGATGGGGATGGATAATGAATTTATATTCAAAGCCACTAAGTTTCTACTATCTGATCCGATAAGTGTTGATACATTTTTTGGGTTCCCAAATGACGGTGCGCAAACAATGGTTGTTTTGGAAGATGTCAAATCATGGTGAAAAATAGCTTACTTCGAGCCACATTTTCTTACTATTATTGTTGCAACAATTAATTATGTGTTTATCTTGATCATTAATTTATGATACAATCATTGTTATTTTATTTGTATTTTTTCTTATTAATAATAATGCTCAACAATTGAGTGTGGGCACTTTTGGAACATAAAATTTTGTGTGCTTTTATATTTTTTAATAATGCTAATTAATGTCATTTTTTATATATTGAAAAATTACTCTATTTCACATTTTATATTATTATTAAGTTGAGGGCATAATAGTAAAATAAGTTTATCTCAATTCATTTCTTTCAAATCCATATCCTTTCCAAACAAGGAGATTTAAATACATTTCATTTCAAATGCATTTAATTCGAAACAACAATATTGATTTGAAATCATTTCATTTCCTTTCCTTATAAGGATTTAAAATCATTTCCATCTTATGATCTATTTGGAACCCCTGGATTTGGGTGTATTTTAAATCATAATGATTTCGTTTTTTGGGTTCTCAATGGCGATGCGCAAACAATAGTTGTTTTGGAAGATGTCAAATCATGGCGAAAAATAATTTTCCTTACTATTATTGTTGCAACAAATAATTAAGTGTTTATCTTTATCATTAATTTATGATACAATCATTGTTGTTTTATTTGTATTTTTTAATAATAATAACGCTCAACAATTGAGTGTGGACACTTTTAGAATATTCTATATTTTTTTAATAAGGCTAATCAATGTCATTTTTTATATATTGAAAAACTCATGTATTTTACATTTTTATTAGTTATTAAGTTGAGGGCGTAATAGTAAAATAAGTTTATCTCTTCAATTTTTTTTCAAATCCATATCATTTCCAAACAAAGAAAATTAAATCCACTTCATTTCAAATCATTTACTTCCAAACAACAGTATTGATTTGAAATTATATCATTTCTTTTCCTTATAAAGATTTGAAATCATTTTCATCTCAAAATTGGTTCCAAACAGACCATAACAAAAATACAATTATACTATTTGAATAGTTATAAAACTCTCTAAATAATTAAAAGATAGTTTCTATTCTTAAATAATTTTTTTAAATGATCTTAAAATATAATCTTTATAATTTTTTGAAAACACCATGATTGAGGTTATGTTCAAGAAATCTCAGTCGTTCGTTTTCAAAAGCGGACGGTTGAAATCTCTCCCTTTTTTTCTTTTTACTTTTTCTGACAGTTTTTTCATTTTTCTCTTTCTTTTTTCTTTTCTTTTTTTCATTTCCCATAGTTGCATTTGGACTGCCCGTTGTGAAAACAGGCGATTTGCATCCCCCTTATCTAGCCATATTAGAGAATGATTAGATGACTTATCTACATTTTTTGTATTAATATAAGAACTGTAAGGTAATTTTCTCTATACTGATTGTCAGACTAAGACCATCTTCAAGATGGATCGACATCTCTTTTCAGAACATGACATCTTGTTATATCAACGACCATTGAATGAAATAAAAGAAAGATTCAAATCAAGTAAAAAATTGGTGTGTTGTTCCTAGCTGAAATGTGCTAATGCTTTTCTGCTCAAACTTTCAAATCAACTGAACAAGATCATCTATTATTTTCCTCAAACATGCTGTGAAATCCATTTTCCTTGTGAAAACCAAGATCTACCGTCCGTATACAGCGAGGGCTTGTGCACTTCTGCTGAAGGTACATAATCCTTCAGAAGGTCTATCTTGTTAGAAATAAATCGATTAAGGAATCTCATAGAAATCATCAATTTAAATATGGTGCATATCTGAGAATGGATTCATCATTTGAGATCTTCACCTTCTGTGTAAGATAAAACGCTAGAGAGTAATACCCACGCTGAAGGCTATGAATAATTGATGGGGTACCACAGAATATAATAAATATATATCACAGTCTCAAGTTGGCGGCTTATGTTCAATAAGAATACACAATCCTCTATTCCCATCATAGAAGATTAGATATGAACGGTTGAGATTAAATCTCATAAGTTGGAAACCAACGGTATTGTATATTCAATTAGATCACATAATCGATATTGATGATTTAACCCATCAAATAATGATAATTACATTACAATCATAATTAAAAGAAACATTACTGCAATGACCACAAAATAATAGATTTTATTTTTAGTGAAAGAAAATTTTCCAATAATCTCCCACTTTGGTCCATGCACTTCAAGTTGTTTTTAAAAGATTTATAGAATTACAAATAATGTAGCAAAGTCAAGTGGCCACTCTTTTATTTTCAAAAATCATAACTATCAAAATAGATGGATTAAGACTTCTGGAAACACTCTCGTCCATAGACTTCCTTAATAATGGATCATGAATGTGTAGACTGATAATATAGTCTAGACAGTTCCACGGTAACAAAATCAACTCCATCTAGGACTTGAGAAAATAAAGTATGGTTTTACTTCATATCATGACCATGCTGGCCGTCGTGGCACGTGCGCGGCGAAGGCGCGTGACCTATTAAAAAATTAAACTTTCAATAAAAATAAATATTTTAATAAAACAAAACTTGCACAACGCCACGATAATCAAATAAAAACTTTTATTGAAAACTCTTTTTCAATTAGTTAGGATCCATTATATATTTATAAGTTAAATCTACAACATATAATGTTAGGAATCATATACCTCTGTAGTCTATATCAAGTGTCCTTACAAAAACCGATTGATCCATCATTCCCACCAAATCGTTCCAATGACCAGTAGACTCTGAGATCCACACCAAGATCTTTCAAGTCAATCCTCAACGCATTAGGATGTGTGTGGGTATGTAGAATATTACAAGACACTTTTTCTATCTCTAGATGTTCTCAACACATGAGATCTAGAGATTTACTGAAAATGACTTTAGTGAGACGATTTTCTAAACGAATGTGATGATTATTCTTTTAGATATTTGATTAATTTTTAATCACAGAAGAAATCTCTCTGACACCAATCGTGTTCTGAATTTAACTCTTGATTGATGAATTGATGATCTGATCAACTGGTTCTGTAATACCCAAGTATTTAATAAAGGGTATTTTTGTAATTTTGAACTCATTCACACCATATATGCGCATACACCCTAAGCCACCCTATTTATTTCTTCTGTGTTCTCTCTCAACCATTTTCCCCTAAAGCTCTCTTTTGTTATCTCAAGCTAATCCTTGTAACCATCTACAACTTTCTCTCCCCTTTTTATATTACTGCACATCTCTAATTCTTTTGCAATTTTCTTCACCCAACGAAAACCCCTTTTTGCATGCTACTTCATCTAGTTTCTTCTTCAACAATTATCCCCCATTAATCAAGGTAAATGATTTCTTGTTCTATCTCTCTCTCCCCCCCTCTCTGTTCTGTCTCTCTCCCTCTCTCCCCTCTCTGTGCGCCTTTCTCTCTCCCTCTTCTTCGTTTCATTCCCCCTCTCTGTTCTGTCTCTCTCTTTCCCCCTCTCTGTTCTGCCTCTCTCCCCCTCTCTCTGTGCATCTCTCTCTCCCTCTTCTTCGTCTCCTTCCCCCTCTCCGTTCTGTCTCTCTCTCCCCCTCTCTGTTCTGTCTCTCTCTCTCCCCCTCTCTCCCCCCTCTCTGTGCGTCTCTCTCTATCTTCTTCATCTCATTCCCCCTGTCTGTTTTCTCTCTCTCTCCTTCGTCTCCCCATATCTGTTCTGTCTCTCTCTCTCTTCCCCCCTCTCTATTTTCTCTCTCTCTCTCTCTCCATCTCTGTTTAATCTTTCTCTCTCCCCCCTCTCTATGCACCTCTCTCTCTCTCCCTCTTCTTCGTCTCCTTCCCCCTATCTGTTCTGTTTCTCTCTCTCATTCGTCCCCCCTGTTGCGTCTCTCTCTCCCCCTCTTCTTCGTCTCCCTTCTCTGTTTTCCCCTTCTTTTGAACCGGTTCACCAGAAATGGACCGATTCATTCAGACCAGACCAGGCTGAACCGGTTCAGTCAGACCAGACCAGACTGAACTGACTCGGTCAGATTAGACCAGTTCAACCCGACCATACCGAACCGGCTCAAAACAGCATAACCGAACCAATTCAGACCACTTGAACCTTGTTGAACCGTTTTAAACCATTTGATAATTTCACCCGATGTGGTTTCCATCTGTTCCTAACCTCGCTTAGTTATTTAAATAATTGTAGATATTATATGAATTTGTTGTGATATGAGATCCTTGGATTTCAGGTCATTAGTTGCTGAATTTAATTCGTAGCGAATCCAGGTAAGTGGATTACATAATAATTCAGTTCATATGTTATAAATGTAGAATATATAATGTGAAATTGTTTTATTATTTCTTTATGTTCAATCTTATGATCAAATATTTTATTTGTTTTCCATATTATGATGAAATTATTTACCATGGTATGTATGATTATATTTTGAGTTATACATGTAGTAGTTATGTGTTTATGTTCATGAACAAGTTATATGTTTACTTATGTATATGTGATAACGTGAAATATGAATATTAATTCGAGTAAAAAGTGATAAGTAAACAAGAAGTAGACTTAGTTATGTCCCTTGGTTATCAAGTAACTAGATTGTTCACGTCATATTATCAAGTTATACAGTTGGGTGTCACCATGTTCATGTTAGCGTCCTTGAGGTTCAGATAACCTTAAGTGACATCAAGTTTCAGGACACCCAATTTGTCATGTTCACATTCATGTTACAAGTTCAAGTTTAAGTTGTGAAATAGTTCTAATTAGGTTGTTAATCGAGGGATATGTCTAGTCGAATTACGATCAAGCAATTATAAGAACAAGTTCGAGTTATATATTAACCATGAAATCAGTGTGTTATTACTAGTATTTTATGTGACCAATGAACGTGTGAAATAAATTTGCATGAGTTATATGTTTACATTTATGTCATGTGAAACTCATTAGTATGTGGATTTACTTACTGAGTATTTTTAATACTCACCCCTCATAGATGATTGTGTTACAGATGATGGTGAGCAGCAAGAGTGAGGGACTGCCATAGCAAGCACAATTATGATTTCTAAGTTTAATTATGACTTCAGTTGATTTCAGTTATTTCATATATTTATGAATATTTATGTTTATCTTTCATGTCATATGGATTTTCGTGCTTCACTTTATTACAGTTTAATGAATCATTTATATCAGTTTAATGAGTTAATATCATTTTAAAATAATTTTTATGCTTCCGCTATTTAAGGTTAAAAATTAGGGCAAAATTAGGGTTTTCAATTTGAGAATTTTCTCAAATTAGGGTTTTAATTGAATTGGGGAATTTTTAAATTTTAAAATTTCAAGCATGTTTAACCCTCGGGAATCGGGGCACTACAATTTGTATCAAAGCCATGGTTTTAGATTGTGTAGACTTTTTTACGTAAAAAGCATTGCATGTCGCTCATTCTGCTCCTACATCATCTTACAAGTCAGGTAAGCATGTTATATATATATGTTTTAACTATTGAATCAATTGATGTGCATTCGATTCGTTATGACACGTTCGATTACGTTTATGTTATTTTGCGAGTTAAAATTTTAGACTTTTGGTAAGTCTTTGGTTGTATGGTTAACAGTACGATGGCGCCCCCTACAAGGAGCAACAACAATCACGCACCAGTCAATCCTACTGTTGACCCTCCATCAACTATGGTGGAGATGTTTCAAGAGTTCTTGGAATTGTTAAGGCAGACGGCGACAGCTTGCCCGACACAACAAGTACAACAACCACAGCAAACACCAGTGGACATACAGTTGATTCAGACCTTTAGGAGGCTGAATCCACCTGAATTTGATGGCCATTCATCTGATCCACTGCTAGCTGATGAATGGATTGCAAGACTAGAGCAGATTTTCCAATTTATGCATGTTCTGAGATTCAGATAGTTGTTTGCGCAACATTTATGCTGACACAGGAGGCTCAGAAATGGTGGGAGCTCATATGGAGAACTCATGACATCGACAGTAATCCAATGGCATGGGATCGTTTCAAGGAACGTTTCCTTGAAAAATATTTTCCGATCACGGTCAGAACAGAGAAGGAGACCGAATTTCTCAGACTTGCACAAGGAGCTATGAGTGTAACTGAATACGAGCGGAAATTTGAAGAATTGTCTTAGTACGCCACGCACTATGTGGATAACGAGATAAGAAAGGCTCAGACTTTTGAAAGAGGACTGCGTCTAGAGATTAAGGGTTCAGTGTCACTTCTTAAGCATACCACCTACGCAGCGGTGGTCGAGGCAACTTTACTGATGGAACAAAATCTTTCACCAAGTGCACCACCTCGGTCAGAGCAATCATTTCATGGAAAGAGAAAATCACAGAATTCTCATCAGGGTCCTCACAATGCAAAAAGACAGATGATCAAATCAAAGCTCTTATGTGCTACATGTAACAAACATCATGTTGGTCAATGTTTTAAGGCGATCAACACTTGCTTTAAGTGTGGAAAGACTGGACATTACCTCAGACAATGCCCTCTGCTTGCTCATGGACAGACCAGTGATGTTGTTGGTGGTAGAGCTAAAGGAAAAGTTTTTGCATTAACTCGCCAGGAAGCTGAGCAGTCGGATGCAGTTGTGGTAGGTACATTACTTGTATTAGGACATTCAGCTTTCACATTGATTGATTCAGGATCCACACATTCTTTTATTTCTACTTCGTTTGTAACTCATGCATCATTGCCTGTTGTGCCTTTGGGTTTTGAATTATGTATCTCTACGCCTTCTGGAGCTTCCCTCCTAGCTAATAAGGCGATAGAGAGTTGTTCAGTGATGATTGCAGATAATGTTATGTGTGTTAGACTTATAGTCCTAGGGATGCATGCTTTTGATGTAATCCTAGGGATGGATTGGTTGGCTGCAAATTATGCCAACATAGATTGTTATAAAAAAGAAGTTCGATTCCTACCTCCTGATAGGCCTAACTTCAAGTTTAGGGGATCCAAGCAATGCTCAATACCGAAGGTGATATCTGCTTTGCGGGCACAACACCTACTTGATCCTGTCAACTGAGGTTACTTAGCTTCTGTTGTGGATACAACTAAGACACATGTTGATATTGGATTGGTCCCGTTCATTTCTAAATTCTTGGATGTTTTTCCTGATGATTTATCAGGACTTCTTCCTCATCGAGAGATGGATTTTAATATTGAGTTGGTACCAGGCACTACCCCTATATCTAAAGCTCCATATCATATGGCTCCTGCAGAGTTGAAAGAACTTAAAGATCAACTTCAAGAATTACTGGATAAATGTTTCATAAGTCCCAGTATTTCACCTTGGGGTGCTCCAGTGTTATTTGTTAAAAAGAAAAATGGATCAATGAGGCTATGCATTGACTACAAGGAATTGAATAAAATCATTGTCAAGAATAAGTATCGGTTACCGCGCATTGAGAATTTGTTCGATCAACTTCAGGGAGCATCAGTATTCTCTAAGATTGATTTAAGATCAGGATACCATCAGCTCAGGAATCGAAATGAGGATATTTCTAAGACAGCGTTTCACACTCTTTACGGCCATTACGAGTTTGTAGTGATGTCATTTGGATTAACTAACGCTCCGACAGTCTTTATGGATTTAATGAACATGGTGTTCAAGGAGTACCTGGATTCTTTTGTAATTATCTTTATTGATGATATTCTGGAGTACTCTAGATTGGAGGCCGAATATATGAATCATCACAGAATTATTTTGCAAACATTAAGGACACACCAATTATATGCCAAATTCTAGAAGTGTGAGTTTTGGCTTCAGTAAGTGTCATTCCTTGGTCATGTGGTATCTCAAGATAGAATCTCGGTTGACACGTTTAAGATTGAAGCAGTACTTAACTGGCCTCAACTGACAAATGTTATGGAATTTCACAATTTTCTGGGTTTAGCAAGATATTACAGAAGGTTTGTTAAAGGTTTTTCAAAGATTGTTGTCACACTTACTCAGTTGACCAGGAAGAATGCCACCTTTTTTTGGACGACCGAGTGTGAGAAATGTTTTCAGAGCTTTAAACAAAAATTAGTGACAACACCAGTGTTGACCATTCCAGATGGTAAGAGCAACTTTTTGATATACAGTGATGCTTCTAAAAGTGGTTTGGGTTGCATTTTGATGCAACAGAGAAAGGTCATAGCATATGCATCTCGTCAGCTCAAACCCTATGAACAGAATTATCCTACTCATGATTTGGAGTTGGCTACAGTTGTTTTTACCCTCAAGAACTGGAGACATTATTTGTATGGCTATAAGTGTTAGATTTACACACATCATAAGAGCCTTAAGTACCTTTTCACTCAGAAAGAACTTTAACATGAGGCAACGCCGTTGGCTAGAATTGGTGAAGGATTATGACTGCGAGATCATTTATCACCCAGGAAAGGCAAATGTAGTGGCTGATGACTTAAGTCAAAAATCAGCTCATTCAGCAGCTCTTATTACTTCTCAAGGACATATCTTGGAGGATTTGGAACGTGCTGAGATTCAAGTGTTGTTGAAGGATACTACAACACAAATGGCCCAGCTCACAGTTCAACCATCGGTACATCAGCGTATTATTGATGCAAAGAACTCAGACTCGGAGTTACTTCTGACTCGTAGTGAAGTGTGTTCATACAAAAGAAGTAAACTTAGTCATGTCCCTTGGTTATCAAGTAACCAGATTGTTCACGTCATGTTATCAAGTTATACAGTTGGGTGTCACCATGTTCATTTTAGCGTCCTTGAGGTTCATATAACCTTAAGTGACATCAAGTTTCAGGACACCCAATCTGTCATGTTCACGTTCATGTTACAAGTTCAAGTTTAATTTGTGAAACAGTTCTGATTAGGTTGTTAATCGATGGATATGTCTAGTCGAATTATGATCAAGCAAGTATAAGTATTGGCATGTATAAGTACAAGTTCGAGTTATATGTTAACCATGAAATTGGTGTGTTATTACAAGTATTTTATGTGACCAGTGAACGTGTAAAATAAATTTGCATGAGTTATATGTTTACATTTATGTCATGTGAAACTCATTAGTATGTGGATTCACTTACTCAGTATTTTTAATACCCACCCCCCATAGATGATTAATTGCAGATGATGGTGAGCAGTAGGAGTGAGGGGCTGCCATAGCAAGCACGATTATGATTTCTAAGTTTAATTATGACCTCAGTTGACTTTAGTTATTTCATATATTTATGAATATTTATGTTTAACATTTCATGTCATATGAATTTTCGTGCTTCAGTTTATTACAGTTTAATGAGTTAATATTATTTTAAAATAATTATTATGCTTCCGCTATTTAAGGTTAAAAATTAAGGCAAAATTAGGGTTTTCAATTTGAGAATTTTCTCAAATTAGGGTTTTAATTGAATTGGGGAATTTTTAAATTTTTAAATTTCAAACATGTTTAGCCCTCAGGAATCGGGGCGTTACAGGTTCTCTCCTCTACTTTCAATAACCTTGGTTATTATAATAATATATGTATATATTCTAGATAATGGCGTATCAGATTTTTAGAGATAAACTAAAATAATATTTAATTTTAAAATTACCAATTGTGGTGGGACTCATTGCAATTATGCACAACTGCAGTGCCACATGGCACTGGAATGTGCCGTGAGCCAGCATAGTGCCTCACGACAGCACTGTAGTGTCATGTGGTACTTTAGTGTTGCACACTCATTACTGTAGTGTCATGTGACACCACAGTAGTCCATGTAAATTTCTGATACTCTTTCAGTGATTGACACGTGGTAATTACTACGAATTAAATATTTATTTTAATCAGTTAATTATTTAGATATCAGTTAATTCAAAATTAACATATCTGATTATCCCTATCAACTAACTTATCTGTTATCTCACAAATTACAGATTTAGTTGGTATTAATTATTATCTAATAATAATTTAATTATCTAATTTCACAAATTAGATATATTGTTTCACTTATCGATAAAAAAATCAATAATTATTTATATATGTATAATTTCTGAAATTTATATTTAAATATATAAACAATTCAGTTAATTAATTCTTAATTAATTAATCATACATAATTATGAGATAATTATGTACTTGTCTCAGAATAAAAATTTATTTTGTAAGTCGGCCCTTTTCTCATGTCTTGAAATATACACACCCCAAACAGCGTAATATAAATGTGACATGTGAACCATGGACATATAATCCCAAGCTCTAATAAATCAAACTATTATTTAAATTTTTTAATTAAATAATCTTATTTATTAATTCCATTATTACTCCACTATAAATATGAAATTGCACTATTAGAGATTATCAAATGTATTTACAGAGTATTCTCATGTAGTTCATTGACATAATCATTCATGTAATTTTTTCCTCCAATTATTGGTTCTTAAATTAGAACTGATCAAAAATACAATTTTACCCTTCTAATTACATTTTGATCCATAAGTATCATTAGTCCACTTGTGATTGACTAATTTATAATATTATTCTAAATTTGAGCTCAATAACTATTCAGTTCTAGAATTAACACTTAAGAGAACCAATATACGATCTATTAGGAAAACTTAGATTCTAAATCTTGTAAAATCATGTCCCCAGCCATCCACATCACTAAATCTTCAAAACAAAAGTCACTAGCTGATTAACAAATAGACCTTAACGAGTGAATCAAAAGATCCAGTAGACACGCATAAGAGTTCATGACTACTCAAGATTCAGACTGATCTACATATGATCATCGAATTGATGTGTATTAAATCTTTATGATAAATGACACGTTAATAAAGATATCAATTCACATCGGTCATGTCATATTAATATCATTATATAAAGTACATTCATTAAGATTTCTATCCACATTAATGATCCTGATCTAAATCACACGTATTCATAATGCTTAGTGAACTGTACTAGCAACCATTCATTAAAGATTTCGTACTTTAATATGTTGCTGACAATTTTATTCATTATCTATAATCTTAATCATCTCGTACTAATACAAGATCCTAGTCTCATTAAAGAATATAAAATTTTCATATATATATATATATATGCATATACAAGATCATAATCGCATTAAATAATATGAAATTTTCAGATANTATATATATATATTATTCGACAATAATCTAAAAGAACAATTATAAAAAAAATGTAATGCTCTTTAAATTTTATATCAAAATGTCAATACACATACTTTGAGGGCATAACCCCCAACAAAGCATGTGTAAACTGTATGTGATCTTAAATTACACATCTCATCGTCATCCCGCTTCAGACAATCATTGTACGTCACCTAGACATATTACAACAAACCGCCAACCACATGTCTAGAGTGATGGTTTATCGATGTGGAGCCAGTCTTACATCCAGTCCAAGCATTGGAGCATAAGAAACTCCCAAGTAATACACCTAGCAAGCTCACAAGCTACACACACACACACACACATATATATAAATCATCATACTGATGCATCATACTTCATTAAAAGAAATCATCAAAGAAATAGTTATCAGTGTCCAACCGCATAAATATAAAAAGAGAATGTGAAAAAACACGTTATATATCATATGATAACGATTCTGCATTACCCATATTTTTCACATTTTGATAAGAAATTCTTGGTATCATGTACAAAATGAATATCATTTATGGCCAACAAAATATCGTCCACATATAAGACAAGAATAATAAATCAACTCCCATTTACCTTAAGGTATATGTATTTGTCCACTGCATTTTCTTTAAATCCATTGTACTCATCTTGTATTCTACATAATGGCTACACGACGTCAGTGTACCAATCGTGTAGTCTACATGATTCACAAAGAATACCGAAAATTATAATAAAAGAAAAAAAAGTTTCTCTTCAATATCAAAAACTGACGAAACAATGTAAATAAAATGAACTTATACAGTTAAGAAAAATCCTAAAATTAACAAAGATGAAAAATTATGAAAGAACCCAAAATTACGAACAAAATAACTTTCAAGCCTCTGTAAGTGCTTAAAACAGTGTTTTAGGCTCAAAACTAGGCTACGATAGTAAACCTAATCGCACATATAGATCTTTGAATAAACTTCGATTTGATATTTTACGGGCCACATAGTCTACATGATGGCTACATAATGCTCGTGTATTTCATCGCATACCCATCTTGTAGACTACACGATGAGTTCACTAGCATCATGTACCCATCATGTAGACTACACGATGGGAGAAATCATTCAATCTAATACTAAAACCTTCTAAAAATATATTTTCCATATACGTTCTCTCTCTCGCACAAATTGAATCTCTGAATCAAACTCAAACCAAACTCAGGTCATCAAAATCAACTAGTCAACAAAAACTAAAATCAAACCCAGAACCAAACTAAAAACAATAACAAACTATACAAAAACCAAATCTGAAACAGTTGAGTATTGAAAACTAAAATCGTTCCACCTAAAATAAAACTCAGAATAATTTTTAAATACATAAAAACGATATCTGAAACGGCTAGATATTTTTACATAGACTCATGGCAGAAACCCACGTTCATCGTCTTCTTCAGACATTTTACAGAGACCAATGGCAGAAACCTATGGAGCCTTCTTCGGGTAGAAACTCACCGTCTAAAATTACCTGGTCAGTGAAAACCATATCTAAAACACAAAGAATGGGAGGCTGAAGAGTGTGGATTTAACGAGAGAGATGAAGAGAGAGCGTGGGGTGTGGGTCAGGGCGTGAAGGGAAATATTATAATTTCATATATATTTTTTAGTGGAATGTGAGTCAGGGGTTAAGGCAAACGAAAATTAGAACAAATGTCTAATTTTACAAAATGATTTATCTAGGCTGTAGTTTAGAAAAAAAACAAACCAAATACAAAACAGAAAAAAGAAAAACCCATAACAAAAAATAACAAAATACAAAGCAGAGATCCGCGAGAATAGAGCATTAATCTCCACCAATGGTGGGGGTTCAGAGTGAGACGAGCGCGGTTTAGATCTCGCGTTGTTGGAACAAAACCCATCTGATGATTCTTCAACTAAGAAGATGGTGGTCGACAATGGCGGCGTTTCTTTAATCTCTTCTCTGCTGGGTTCTTTTAATTCGCACGCAGTTGGATCACAAACGATTGCAATTCTCGTGAACTCGAGACTCGATTCAGAGTCGAGGAAGAAGCTAATGCTGGCGGTGAGCGTGGTTCAGTAATGGCGGAGGGTTCAGTAATGGCGGAGGGTTCAGTAATGGCGGAGGGTTCAGTAATGGCGGAGGGTTCAGATCTGGTGACGAGCGTGGTTCAGGGAAGGACGAGCGCGTCCTCTTCTGTCAGAAACTCACTGTCTAAAATTGACTGGTCAGTGAAAACCAGATCTAAAACACAGAGAAGGGGAGGCTGAAGAGTGTGGCTTTAGCAAATAACCCACCTCTGTTTCCATGGAGGAAATTCAGAGGTTGAGGGGAAGAGAGAAGAGGGCACGAGAGAGATGAAGAGAGAGTGGGGTGTAGGCCAGGGCGTGAAGGGCAATATCGTAACGTCACATATTTTTTAGTGGAATGTGGACCAGGGGTTAAGATAAGCAAAAATTAAGACATAGTTCTAATGTTGCAAATTGATAAATACTCCGCGAGAACGGAGTATTTATCGCGAGCAATGGTGGAGGTTTACGGAGAGACGAGCGCGGTTTAGATCTCGCACTGTTGGAACAAAACCCATCTGACGATTCTTCGGCTAAGAAGACGGTGGCCGACAATGGCGGCGTTTCTTTAATCTCTTCTCAGCTGGGTTTTTTTACTTCGCACGCAATTGGGTTAGAAGCGATTGCGATTCTCGTGAACTCGAGACTCGATTCAGAGTCGAGGAAGAATCTAATGCTGGCGGTGAGCACGATCCAGTAATGGAGGAGGGTTGAGATCTGGTGACGAGCGTCGTTCAGGGAGAGACGAGCGCGTCCATGTCCTTCCCCAATCTTTTTGTGCTCCAGCGACGACCGCAGGAACACAGTCGGCAAAACACGGATCTGGAAACAAAAAATGGATAAGCCAGATCTGAAAAAATGGGTTTAAACCCATTTTTACAGAGAGAGAAGGAAAAACACGGGTGAGATAGAGAGACAAGGTTAGAGATTTGAAGTTTGAGAAGGGTAAAGTTAGAGATTTGAGTGTGACATCATCGCGTTTTTCTTCTATTCTTCGCGTTTTTTGGTGGTCTTCACACTTCACATTTTTGCAATTTCACATTTTTGCAATTTCACATTTTTGCAATTTCACATTTTTGCAATTTCACATTTTTGTAAGACACGTCTAAACTTTCTAATTGACTGATTTAGTCCCTGTAGTTTCTTATTTTTATCAAAGAAATCCCTCTCACTCCTTCCATTTAGTAAGAAACGGAGAGAGGATGTGTCTTGCAGGTCCTTGTGTTTCTTCTATGGGGAACCGCGCTTATCCATTTCACCGGCTAGAGTCGCCATTATCAATCTCTTCGACCTCTGCTTAGGAGTAATTACAGCATTACTTCCCCCTTTTCAATACACTTTTAGTAGTTTTATTTCTAGTGAATAGGAAAAAAACACTCAAAACATGTATACATAAAATGAATCTTAAGAAGACGCGTGAGTCACGAACATGACAAAATTGAGAGGTAAGCGGGAAAGAACGCAGAAGCGGGAAATCTCGTCAGAGTGGGAAAATCCCAGAAGAGGGAGACCTCGTTAGAACGGGGAAGAACGCTAAAACGGGAGACCTCATCTGAACGGGAAATAATACCGAAGCGGGAGACCTCGCCAGAAGGGGAAAGAACGCTGAAGCGGAAGACTTTGCTAGAATGAGAAAGGAAGGAAAAGAAGAAGAACGGAGACAAACGAAAATACCTGAGATGACAGACAAGCGACAGTGATTGATTTAGTAAAAGCTAAAAATACTCAGATGATACAGATTGATAGACCACCAAGTTATTGTGACTGATTGACTTGAAGCCATAAGAAATTGTCAAGTGGCCGTGATTGATTGACGACTGAGCGAGAGAGAAAGGTAAAAGGCGGTCATACCCAGCATAATGACCCCCACGAACGGATGTGATCCCTGAAAATAATGAGTGCTTCCTTTTATATTGTTATTTTAATTTACACATGAGATTGAGAAATCTATATAAAGGTCAATGTACTAGAGGAAGAATACAATCAAGAAACTAAAAAAGAGAACCCTGAGATTCTCTAAAAACTCCTCTTACTCTTAAATTCTCCTTCCATTCTTTTTTAATAACACTTATAAAAAATTAGGTTTTATCATTAATCTCCTGGCTAAACAGAAAAAATCATTTAAATTTTGGTGCTTTCATTGAGAGAAGAAAAATAACCTCAAAGATACTCTCCAAGAAACCAAGGCATGCCTTGAACTAGGTCAAACGCCGCCCTCAATGAAGGAAACAGGAACGGGGATGAACAAGCTAATCACCCTGCTCCCCCCATCGAGATGCTTCGGACCATCCTGGGTTGGATGCAAGAAATGGAACAGTGAAACATCGATGCACTACAATGGGTATGGCAGACAATGCAGGAGCGGGCAGACGTCAGCCAGCACGCTAACCATGAGGGAAAGGACAACTGCCGAGAAGTAAACAAAGTCAGACGGGAAGGCGACAATGAAAATAGTAGGAATGTATGGAATGAAGACTACGAGGTTCAGTCAAAAGAACACAAAATAGAGGAGGCAGGAGAAATTCTCCCATCAAAAGTCATGACGGAAGTTGTTAAGGAAGATATGATGGAAAGAAAGATGATGGAACTAAGGAGCCTGGCAAACACTGGAAAAACCAACCTAGAATCACTCACTAGTACTCCACTGTGTCCAGTAATCATAGTCGCCCCGATTCTAAGAAAATTCATGGCACCTAAATTCAAATGTTATGAAGGGAAGGTAGACCATGTAGATCATCTCAGATGGTTCAAGCAAGTCATAGCGTTATACCAACCTGAAGACACTTTGATGTGCAGGATATTTTCCACAAGTCTAGACGGGACTGCACTCAAATGGTATCACTCCCTCCCTACTCAATCCATCACTAACTTTACTATCATGTCCACTGCCTTCTTGGTACAGTACTCTACTTACCGGGTAATAATGGAGGACTTGGACTACCTTCTGACGATATCCGTCCAGAAAGAAAAAGAAACGCTTCAAGAATACACTCGCAGATTCAAGGAAGAAATGGCCAAGGTGGAAAGTTGTGACGAAAAAGTGGCGAGACTGGCCTTTAGATGAGAGTTAGATTCGGAATCAGCATTCTTTGAAGATTTGTCAACGATAAAACCCCTTACCATAGCAGAGACTTTCCAAAGGACGCAAGCATACGACACATTGGAGGAAGAAAAAAAAGTGTATTGAAGCAAGCGAGACGACGGATTAATGAGACAAAAAAGGAAGAACAGGGCTTAAAGAAGAATCAGAGAACGGAAAAAGGATATGAGCGGGGAGACAGCAAGCAGAATAGAACCGTTACTCGAAGGATACCTGAGGATGACATCCATCCTAGAGACAAGGTCTACGCCCCACTGACTGTCTCAATAAACCAAGTCATGGAGATGATAAAAGACAAACCTTGACTGAAGAGACCAGCCCCACTTACAAGGGAACCAGACCACGCGTACAAGGACAAATATTGCTCATTCCACAAGAGCAACGGACATTTTACAAAAGACTACTTCTAGCTGAAGGACTATGTGGAGAAACTAGTGAAAGAAGGATACCTTAATCAATTTATGAAGAGGGAGGAACCAAAGCGGGAAGTTGAAAGGGGGACCCATGACGAGAAAAAAATGGATAGAGCGAAACAGCCTATCCGAATAGTCAAAACCATCATCGTTTTAACAGAATTGGAGGAGACTACTAGAAAAGAAAGGAAAATGTACATAAAAACCACTATTGGAAGGAAGCCAGGAGCAGGAAGTCGCCGCCAACGAAAGCAGGAATCCCCCACTCATTGTTTGCGACATAGACTTGGAACCTGGCGTGCATCATACCGACGCCCTTGTCATCTCAATATGAGTCGGAAATTGTCTGTTGAGAAGGGTGCTAATTGACGACGGCAGTGTCGTTAACATTCTCCATCGATCAACACTTAAAAATGTCTATGGAGGAACGACACCTACAAGGTCTGTCACAACCACTAGTGGGTTTCAACGGGACTCTGAGCTACTCAGAAGGATTGATCAACCTCCCCTTACAACGTTATTTTGGAGAGGACCTAGTTACATAAAATAAAGGCAGTACCATCCACCTATTAGCAAGTTCTGAAATATCCATCCCCTGAAACAATCAAAACTATAAAGGGAGACCTAGGTGCCGCCAGAATCTGCATGGTAATCGCATTGGAATCAGCGAGGAAACAGAAGATGGGAAGAGTAGAAGAAAAGATGGTGGAAGGAGATGAAAAATAGCAATCATAGTAGGATACACATGTGGGCCCTAGGTATGAAGTAGGAGAAGAAATCGAACATATTTGCTTAGATAAAGAAACACAACAAATAATAAATATTGGGGCCCACCTAGAGGAAAAGGAGAATGAAAGGTTGACTGACTTCCTACGGAGAAACAAGGACATTTTTACAACCACTGCTCAGAAGATGCCAGGTATACCGGAAAATACAATCTGTCATAAACTGAATACTGACCATTTAGTTAAATCAGTGAATCAGCGAAAAAGGAGTTTCGCGCCAGAAAGAAACCTGACCATTAAAAAAGAAGTTGACAAACTACTAAAAGTGGATTTTATCAAGGAGGTAGATTACCCAGAATGGCTCACTAACGCTGTCTTGGTAAAACGAAAAAGCGGGAAACAAAGGATTTGTGTGGACTTCATAGATCTGAATAAAGCTTGCCGAAGAAATGAATATTTGTTACCTAGAATAGATCAAATGGTGGATTCCACCTCATGACACGAACTTTTGAGCTTCATGGATGCCTTTTGAGGATACAACCAAGTGAAAATGTTCCAACCTGACCAACAGAAAACGTCTTTCATAACTGAACATGGTACTTTTTGTTATAAGGTAATGCCTTTTGGTTTGAAAAATGCAGGTGCAACCTACCAAACGTTGGTAAATAGAATCTTTCGAGAGCAAATTGGGAAACCCATGGAAGTTTACGTAGACGGCATGCTAGTAAAGAGTCAAAAGCATAAAGATCACATCAAAAACCTTTGCGAGGCATTTTCCATCCTAAGGAAAAAATAGATGAATTGGAATACATAAAATGAAACTTCAGAGTAGCGGCCGAAAAATTCCTCGGCCACTTGGTTATGCAGCGAGGAATTGAGGTCAACCCGGATCAAGTAAAAGACATTATAGAGATGAAATCCCATGAAACCAAAAGGAAATACAAGGCTTAACGGGAAGGTTGACGGCTTTGAATAGATTCATTTCAAGATCAATCGACAAGTGTAAGCCATTCTTCGCAAATGTGAGGAAGAATTCAGC
This sequence comes from Datisca glomerata, assembly GCA_003255025.1. Classification (NCBI taxonomy): domain Eukaryota; kingdom Viridiplantae; phylum Streptophyta; class Magnoliopsida; order Cucurbitales; family Datiscaceae; genus Datisca; species Datisca glomerata. Next base: position 1,429,203 of record QANY01009677.1, read on the forward strand.
AGATGGATAGGACGACGAGTGTGAGGAAGCTCTCAACAAGATAAAAGAATACTTGGCAACTCTACCATTATTGTCAAAATTAAAGCCGTAGGAACCTTTGTACTTATACGTAGCCGTCTCACAGACCGTCGTCAACGTCGTTCTGATCAGAAAAGAAGAAAGGAAGTATAATCCAGTTTACTTCGTCAGCAAAAGTCTGGTGGCAGCCGAGACCCGTTACAAAAGGATGGAAAAAATAATATCGGCTGTTGTAATAGCCGCAAGGAAACTAAGACCCTACTTTCAGGCGCACACCATAAAGGTACTTATGGATTCGCCAATTAGAAGTCTCCTACATTCATTCGAAGTAAGCGAAAGAACGACAAAGTGGGCAATCAAGTTAAACCAATAAGAGATCCACTATGAATCGAGAACATCGATTAAAGGGCATGCCTTTGCTGATTTTGTGGCAGACTTTACGTTTGATGCCAATGAGGAATCAGGAAGTGGATAATAAGTAATTGAAAATGGGTCGTGGGGATTGTACGTCGACGGAGCCTCAAACAGTAAAGGAGTCAGAGCGGGAGTGGTATTACGAACACCAATTGGAGAAACACTCGAACACTCCATCTCGTTCGGATTCAACGACTCAAACAATGAAGCCGAATATGAAACCCTAATAGCGGGAATCACTCTATTAAGGGAATTAGATGTACATGAAATAAAAATCTTTTGCGATTCAATGTTTGTAGTAAAAGAGGTCAGGGGAGTTCGCGGCAAAGGACGAAAGAATGATTAGTTACCTACAGCGGGCAAAAGGACTACTCAAGATACTAAATAGTTTCGAAATCCACCTTGTCCCAAAAGTGAAAAACGGTCACGTGGGCGCGTTAGCTAATTTAGGGTCCACACTACAAATCCCATACAAAAGAAACGTATCAGTTGAGTTTCTAGAAAATTTGAGCATTATAGTCGAAGAGGTAGCGGAGGTGGAAACTGGTCTGGAACTAAGTTGGCAGGACGATGTAATACGTTGCCTAAAAGAAGGGATCCTACCCGAGACTAAGTTGGCAGAGTGTCGGGTACTACATAATCAAAGATTTATTGTATAAACGGTCTTTTTCAGGACCGTATCTGAGTGCCTAAAAGAAAAGGAGGTCGAATACGTGTTAGCAGAAGTTCACGGAGGCGTGTGCGGGAATCATACAGGGGGTAGATCTCTAGCCCATAAAATACTGAATGAAGGGTATTACTGGCCGAAAATGCACCATGATGCCAAGCAATATGCAAAGAAGTGTGACAAGTGACAATGATTTGCCCCTGTAATAAAGATGGCCACAGGAGAACTCAACACCGTGACATGTCCCTGGCCATTCATGCAGTGGGCTCTGAACATCGTCAAACCACTCCCCATGGCACCCGCTTATAAACGCTTCCTGCTAGTTTCCAATGACTACTTCACCAATTGGATTGAGGCGCAAGCTTTTGCTAGGATTCGTGAAGAAGAAGTAAGGGGATTCCTATGTAAGAATATAGTGTGCAGATACGGAATCCCTCGGGTATTAGTGTCTGACAACGGACTTCAATTCACCGGAAGGACGGTGAGGACTTTTTGCGAAGATTTGCAAATTACCAACCGATTCTCTACACCTTACTACCCATAAGAAAACGGGCAGACTGAAAGATTAAACCAAATCATACTCAACAACGTGAAGAATAACCTAGAATTAGCAAAGAGAAAATGGGTAGAAGAATTACCAGCAGTACTATGAGCATATCGAACAATTCCCAGAGGGGAGACAAGCGAAACACTGTTTACTTTAGCCTACGGAACATAAGCAGGTATACCAGTACAAATAGAATTTTTTCCCTCATATTAGAACTGACTAAACTATAAAACGTCTTGAGAACGGATCATAGTTGTTCTCGAAAGGAAATTGAGATTAAAAGAATTGTCTTAGAAAACAAGAATCCGACGGAAAAGTATTATTACTCATTAGAAAAAGGAAAGTCATTTTCATTAATTGATCTGGAGTATAAAGTAGGAAATGGAAAGTGCAAGAGTGCATAAAAGAAAAGGAAAATACAGAACAGTACAACAATTACAAAAGTATAAGGAAAAATGATCGTCTTGGCGTCAATGGTAGCATCTTCAAGGGGAATGACAACGACATCTTCAAGGGGAATGACAGCAGCATCTTCAATAGAATTGGCAGCAGCACCTTCAGTTTGATTAGGAACGACTTCAAGAAGGTTAACAACAACATCCTCAGTTGATCCGTTGATCTCAGCATGAGCATCGGGAGGCATGTCACAGAGGGGTTTTCTGGGATGAACTTTCAATGAGCCGTCTCTATAACCCAAGATATAGATTACTTTTTCGGCGTCATCCACTACTCAAACCTTTTCAAGCTCAGCTGCTATTAAAGACTCTTCAGCTGTCTTTAGAGATCCTGTGAGTTTAAAATTCTCCACCCTCACAATGGATGCTTCTTGAGCCTACTTCTCAACGGTTCCCCATCGCTCGGCCTCAGTCTTCTTCATCTGCTCAATCTCAACCTGAAGCCCAACAATGAGGCCACGACTCTTAATGATCTCATTACGTAAGTTGATCAATGCCTGTTCATGAAGAGCGTGGTGCTCTTGGAGGGCATTATGATGAATGGCCTAGAAAAATAGGAAAATAAGTGAAAATGCGTAAGTATGAGCAAACTGGCAAATGTAGAAAAAGAAAGAAAAATTTACATGTAAACAAGAAAAAATTACCATGGCCAAATCGTGACTCAGTGAACTGACGAGCTCACCAACGTTCATGTTGCAGTAGTCATGGTGTCTGCATCACTCAGAATGCCCCGAGTAATTATGTGAGGAGATTGGACATCATTTAAAAAATAGACTTAGGCAGGAACGAGAGGAGCAGTAGTGTAGCGCCTTACCCTCCAAGGAACGAACCCCTCAATGCTTGCCTAGGAAACTGAAGTGGCAGCGGGAACAAACTCATGTTAGACAGCCGGCGGAGGAAGAGTCAGATAAGGTGGAGTCATTGATCGAGTTGAACCACCCACATTCTGGGTGGCGAGAGTAGGAGGAAGTAGAGAGGAATTGGAAGTATCCACTATCAGGTGCACGTTCCTCTCCTGATCTCACCAACCATAGTGCAAAGTCACTTCGACATCTCTACAGCGGCTCATTGAAATAAAGCTCGTTCTTCTTCTTTTTGTTCTTCGGAATCCGTTAACTCAGAAGAACCCAAAACAGAAGGATGGGAAATTGAACCGAAAGAGGGAACGGGGATACTTCTAGGAAGTGAAGGAGAAGTTGAAGGAGCAGATATTGAAGCAACAGCAACTGGAGCAGCAGGATTGAAAATGAAGGCAACGTTTACTTCTCTTCTTGGATCAAGAAGCTCGTACTACCTTCTCTCTTGGCAATGGTAAGCGGCTGATATTCATTCACTGAGCACTCTTGACAAAAATGGATTCTTGTTGGCTCATTTGTCTGTGTTACACAAAGGAAAAAGGAATGTTATTAAACAGAGATACATCAAGAAAGAAAAGAAAAAGAAAAATGAAAAAAGAAAAATGGGGAAAGGAGCTTCGGCCAAAGACTTAATGGAAAGTTTCCTCCTCTTGGGAATTATCCAGCGGCAATCACCGCTCCAATTTCCACTGACCAGGAGAACATCTTTTTCCCATCATTTGTCCCTTTTAGGAAGATCAATTATAAGTGGACCTCTTTGGCTCAGTCTAGGAGATAGATAATAACTCTCTTTTTAGAGTTTAACTATGTACATGTATTGAAGTTCAGTGGCGCCTAAACCTAGGTTATACCGTCTATTCATAGCCTCAAAACAGAGAACTATCCTATAGAACTTGGGGTAAGTTGAGAAGTGGCTAAATGGTGAATAGAAAATAACTTTTGGAAGAAAGAGGAAACAAGAAACTTGAAACCTAACGCTATGTACATCAGATGAATAGTGATTTCATATAGGGCCTACAAGGAATGCCAGAAGACTCTCTCTCCTAGGGCGCAAATGACATTGGGGAAAGCATCTTGGTATATGGTCATAAACTGCCTAAACTCAGGCTCGACCCTAACTAGGGTGACATTGAGTTGAAAAATGGTACCATCCGCCATAACTATGAGAAACACAGGAAATACAAAGAATGAGAAGAAGAAATTAAGAAACTTTCGAATACTAGAGATGAGAAGTGAGGAAAAAGTGAAGACGAAAGCCTTTAAATAAGTCACTGACGTAAAGAAAAGCTTTATTAATTTCATAAATACTAAGAGGTATAATGAAATGACATTTGAGATGTTCGAGTATTAAGAGACTCGTTGAAAAGGCGTGACTGAAAAGGCACAATGGAAACGGACTGTCACAACAACTAACAAAGAAGGAAGTGACAACTGGTGAAAAGGAGGCAGGCACGCTCTGCCGAAAGTAAGTTAAAAAACTGTGTCGTGTGTTTTCAAGAAATATTTTGAAAACGGGAACGTGAAGGTGTAACGGTAAATGTAAAAGAAGTAATCCTCACTGATAGCAGACTGACAAAAAGTTACTCGAGAATCGCGTTGCAGATTTCTGAGAAGAAGGGGAAATAAAAATGGGAAGGCGTAACATCATAAAGGAAAAGGCGTAATCATTACACATCGACGAAGAGGAATTTGACGAGTGTAATGAGAGCCAATGAACAGTCAAATTCCCACTTTACACATGGAAAACTCTAGACCATAGAATTGATCAAGGAATGTGATGGAATGTGAACCGTAACATCGGCCAGACAGTTATAAAAGGGATTTGTAAAGGAATATTCTCTAGAAGTATCTATCTGCTCCTCAAAGCTAGCAACATAAAGGGGGAATTTTTGCTTTGTAGCTATCATTTTTTGGTATAAATACTAGCACGTACAACCTAAAAAATTAATCAAAAACCAACCTAAAGCTTTCGAGTTCTATTATCTCATTCTCTCTCTCTAACCTAAAAATCCTTTAAAGAAATGTTGAAGCTCACTGAATTAAGCTTGATATTCCATGCAGGTGTCCTCGTACGTGTGCATGGAAAGTTACTCATTCAAAGAACCAATCACTGAAGGAAATGCGATCTAAGCAATGCCCTTGCCCATGTAGATGACATCAGTGACTCATCTTCCTCCATCAAGCACACGCTGCTCGAGCCTATCAAATATAGAAAGTCATAAGGGCAACAATTGGCTAACTTACAATCCATCTTAGCCAATAATTGCATAAGAGAATCTTCTTATTCTTTGCATCTTTTGTCATCTTGTGTAATAATAAAGTGCTCTTTTTTCTGTTTTTAGCTCAGCCCTTTAATAGCCGCCGTGTGTAATATATATATATAAACTATTTTTTCTTCCTCTCAACATAATATACAAAAACAGAGGTATTTTCTCTACCATTGCTCATCTTTTATCTCATCCAACTTGGTATCAGAGCCATCTCCAAGTCTGCAATGGCTTCTGCAAATGAAGATCCGTCAGGAGCTTCAACTGGAGTTGAAAATCGTGTCAATGAACAAACTAATGTTCAAATCAATCTTCCTCAAAATCCCACTGCCAACCCATTTGTTAACACTGTGGCTAATACCCCTATGTCTTTGCCTAGTATACTTCTAAATAACATGCTCTCTTTCTCAATTCGTTTAGACAGAGCAAACTATGTATTCTTAAAATCTTAGATTCTCTCTATTGTAAGGGCCTATGATTTAAAGCCTTATCTTCTTGGCTCTGTTCCCATGCCTGATGAATTCATAAAAAATCCTCACATTGGTGATAACATTGTTGTTGAAGCTCCCTTCATTTTGAATCCAGATTATATCAGCTGGAGAAGAACAAATCAACATCTACAAACTGTAAAAAAAGTAGCCCTCAATATTGATGATTAAGTCATGAAAATGAAAAATATAGCTGATAGTCTTTCTGCCACTGGACAATTGGTATCTGATGATGATTTAGTCTTATATATCCTGGGGGATTGGATAGTGAGTTGATCCGGTGGTAGTGAATCTGACCTCTAGAAGTGAGTCTATATCTCTGCAAGAAGCTCAGTTCCTTCTGCAAAGCCATGAAATGAGACTTGAACATTTCAACAGTTCTGGAAACATTGACATTCATAACCCCCCAGCTCATGTTGCTAATCTGTCCAAACATTTTACCAGAAATTCATATCCAAACCAGTCCACTTACTCACCTCAAAACTCCAACAAATGAAATTTCAGAGGAAGAGGTAGAGGCAGGGGTAGAAATAACTCATGATCTATGTGTCAAATCTATCATAAGCCAAGGCATTATGCATCAACCTGTTACAATAGATTCAATCATGATTTTAAGCCCACTGACATTCAAGGATCCCAAACACAGCATCCCAATTCTAGATTCGGCAATCTGAGTTCTCCCCAAAGAAGCCCTGCTGTATATGTTTCTTCCTCAGCTTCAATTGATGATGCCTCTTGGTATATGAATAGTGCATCCATCACTCATATCATTCCTGACATTGGCAACTTGTCTCTAAAGACTGATTACAAAGGCAAAGGTAAACTCCAAGTTGGTAATGGTCAGTTTCTCAATATAACACATGTTGGTAAGTCAATCATTCACATTGCCAACAAATTTATTTCTTTAACTCTTGATCAAATGTTGTGTGTGTCCTCTGCCACCAAGAACTTAATCAGTGTTTCACAATTAACTCTTACCAATCCTATAACTATTGAATTTGCTCAAATTTGTGTTTTGTGATGGACAAGAGTACGAAGGAGGTCCTTCTGCAAGGTGTCCTTAAGAATGGCTTGTACCAATTCTGTATCACTCATTTCAGTCATGCAAAGGATCTCAATCATAAACCATTTTCTTGTTTTTTATCTGTTTTAAGTTCTGTTTTCAATTCCAAGAACTGTGCCAACTTGTGCATCAACGTTTAGGTCATCCCTCTCCCCATGTTTTAGGTCCCGTTTCAAGAATTGTAAAACTGTCTCATCTTAATGGAACTAAGTTTTATTTCTGCGACTCTTGTTCTCTTAGAAAAAATCATCAATCCACTTTTGTCTCATCACAATCTGTCACTAAACATCCTTTTGAAATTATTTATCCTGATGTTTGGGGACCTTCCTCTAATCTCTCCATTAATGGTTTTAGATACTACCTAAGCCTCTTAAAAGATTTTACAAGTTTCACTTAGATCTTTCCCTTAAGACTTAAATCTTATGTTGTCCTTGTGTTTGAACAACTTCACACTTACATCACAAGACAATTCACCATTAAGCTCAAATGTCTTCAAACAGATTGGGGAGGAGAGTTTAGAAAGCTTTTCCTTATCTTGACTAAGCTTGGTGTAGTATTTAGACACTCGTGCCCTCATACCCATCAAAAAAATGGAAAATTTGAGAGAAAGCATAGGGATATAGTTGAAAAAGGGCTTTCTATGCTTGCACATGCCTCCCTACCTCTTTCCTTCTGGTGGGAAGCCTTTCACACTGCCACACTTCTAATCAACCTACTTCATACTTCTATTCTTAATCATTTAACTCCTTTTGAGAAATTGTTCAACGAACAGCCTGATTACTCCTCTCTTAAGGTATTTAGGAGTGCATGTTTTTCCTCTCTCAGACCATACAACTCACACAAGTTTTAACTTCATTCCAAGAAATGTATTTTTATAGGTTATAGTCAATCTCATAAAGGATACAACTGTCTTGACCCCTTAACAGATAGAGTATATGTATGTAGGAGTGTCACCTTCAATGAAACTGACTTCCCTTATCTATAACTCACTTCTAATTCTAATGTCTCTCACAAACGTACTCCTACATCAGTCTATTCTGCTCCTTTTCTTATGCAGGCTCCCAATGGTGCAACTGGTACAATTGTTCTTCCCACACCTACAACAGGCCTTCCTTCAATCTGTCATTCATCAAATGCCTCTCCCAGACTCACTTCTTTAGGTATGCCTTCACCTTCATCTAGTCCCACTTACTTTTTTCCCACACATATTGTTCCATTTTTCTCCCTCAACTTCCCCTACTCCCCCACCTGTTGTCATTACTATATCCTCACCTTCAATTTCATATACACATGCACCACTATCGAATCACCATATGATTACTAGATCTAAAATAGAATCTTTAAAACCAAGGGTGTTTACCTCTGCCTTAAGTCCTTCTTCAGAACCAGGTTCCTTGGTTGAGGCTCTACAAAATCCTTAATGGAAAGTTTCTATGACAGCTTAATATGCTGCTCTCATGTACAACAACACTTGGTCCTTGGTTCCTGCCTCTCTAGAAATGAAAATTGTCAACAACAGGTGGATTTACATAGTCAAATACAACTTTGTTGGGACTGTTAATAGGTATAAAGCACGTTTGGTTGCTAAGGGCTTTCAACAAACACCAGGCATATATTTCTTTGACACGTTTGGCCCTGTTGTGAAGCCTTGCATAATCAGACTTATCATAACTCTTACTGTCACCTGTAATTGGGACATCCAACAATAGGATATCAATAATGCATTTTTGAATGGTGAGCTACAAGAAACAGTCTACGTGACTCAACCTCCTAGGTTTGAAGATCACACCAAACCTTCCCATGTTTTCTGATTGTACAAAGCTCTATATGGCCTTAGGCAGGCTCCCCGAGCTTGGTTTGACAGGTTAAAAGGCTCTCCTTTGGCTTGGGGCTTTCAGAACTCAGTATCTAACCCTTCTTTGTTCATCTTATGCTCCAATCGTGTGACAGTCTTGGTTTTGGTATATGTTGATGACATTCTAGCCACTGCAAATAAACCTGGTGTAATCACTCAGACCATCAACCAGCTTCAACAATAATTTTCTTTAAAAAGGCTTCAATCTCTTAAGTACTTTCTTGGGTTTAAGGCTTGCAGAACATTCAACTGTAACTTGTGATGTAATATGGCTTACCTCTCTTCTTCAAGAGCTTAACTTTCCCCCGGTTGCCCCTCCAATCCTCTGGTGTGACAACCAGAGTGCCATTTCTCTTGCTAGCAACCCTGCTTTTCATTCACGCATAAAATACATCAAGATTGATGTGTATTTTGTCCGTGATAAGCTTCTTTCCAAGGCAATTGACATTCGATACATTCCTTCCTCCTCTCAAATTGTTGATGTTCTCACCAAACTACTGCCTTCAGCTTCCTTTATTGCTCTTTGTCGTAAGCTTCATGTCATTCCCATGCCATCTAGCTTGAGGGGGTGTTAAAGCTCACTGTATTGAGCTTGATATTCCTTGCACATGTCCTCGTAAGTGTGCATGGTACACTACATGGAAAGCTACTCATTCAAAGAGCCCATCACTGAAGGACATGCGATCTAAGCAATGCCCTTGCCCGCGCGGATGCCACATCAATGACTCATCTTCCTCCATCATGCATGTGTTGCTCGAGCCTATCAAAAATAGAAAATTATAAGGGCAATGATTGGCTAACTTACAATCCATCTTAGCCGATCATTGCATAAGAGAATCTTCTTATTCTTTGCATCTTTTGTCATCTTGTGTAATAATAAAGATGCTCTATTTTTTTTCATTTTTTGCTTAGCTTTTTACTGACTGTGGTGTGTAATATATATAAACTGTTTTTTCTTCTCTTAACATAATATACAAAAACAGAAAAATGCTCCACCATTGTTCATCTTTTATCTCATCCAACTAGAAAGTACAATTTTTTTAGAATAAATGGGTATCTAATGAGTATTGGGTATTTTTCCACTTTCTGTTTTTCAGCTTCCAACTTCACTCCTTGCTTCGACATCCATGTACCTCTCACTTTCTCTCTTTGAATTAATTTTTCCTTTTTCTTGAGCTTATTTCGTAATTTATGTTGTAATGTAGAACCAAACGTGCAGTAAGCTATTCTTTCTTCTGTTTTTTTTGGTGATTTTTGGCGATTTTTCTTTTTTATACTATGGCATCATGCGTTATAGACATTTCATCTTTCTTTATTTATTCTCTCCCATAATTGGTCGAATGAGAAGGATTTTTGGCTAAATATGGTAGTTGTTTCTGTTTGGTAGCCTAGAAAGAGGAAGCTTAGAGAAAAGAAGGAATTTTGTGGATTTTATGTGATCTTTCGCGTTTGTTGCTGAAGGTGGAACTTCAGGATAATGATGTTTTTAGGCAAGGTTTTGTAATGTTCAATAATTTTGATTTCTTTGGTCCTGATTACATGAGGAATAGAGGGAATTCAGAATTTCTGACTGGCATTCGATAATATTTGTGTTCATATCTTCCAGTCCTTTTGCAGTCCAAAGATAAATATCAACTCCATTTTAGCTATTTCCGAGATAAATAGCGGCTCAGAATGAATGGCAATAATATACATTACATAGACACTGGCTTTCCTTACACTGCTAGTGAAAGCTTCATGGACTTCTTTGACGGCATTGCTAAGACAAGACGTATATTCATGGTGTTGGAAGCTATCTTTCTAATGTATTTGCAACCTTTTTTAAACAGAAGTTTCACGTCATCAAGCAGTGTATTAAAATCATTAGTGGAACATGCTATTTGAGCTAATGGTGTAAGATCCTGTATACAAGTCTTCTCTATTAGGAATATAACGTTGAATTACCTCCGCTAACACATTGATAAAAAGTCTTTGTTTAAAATGTTGATAAATTAAATTATTTTGGATCATTTCAGAACTAATAAATGTGATGAAATTATTAGATTATCAAAAGCTAATAATGTAAAAAATAATTTGAGATATCAAATTTGTTAAATTTCTAAGGTGTAATTCCGCAGAATACGTGTACACAAATATGCTAGTTCGATTGCACATCTGCCAAGAATTACATTATATTCCAAAAGAAACTTGGTTCATTTGCATGCTAAGTTGTTAACTGATAGGCTCACTTTTATTGATTTGGTCTCTATAATATTTAACTTTGAAACTATAAGATCTACAAAATTAGAAAAGTAATTAGTAATATCTTTCAATTTGTTTTTGTTTAGGGAAGTGCATACTGGTCAATGAATATGCATTCATACAAATTCGGAGTTTCTGGTCAAGAAAGTACTTCATATTACAGCCCTTATAGCCCTTATGATTTGAACAATCAATATCGTAGAGCATATGCTGGTGGGAGGGTTTGGGAATACCGTCCGATAGAGAACATTGAACAGCTTGTAACCACAGATGACAGATGCACAATCCGGAGAAGACGATGTCGTTGATGCAAATTCTATACCTGAAGGTGTGTTAATTATATTTGTTTGATGTTTTTGAACTATCTGTGTCATGACATATGGTCATGCTAGAAGTATGATGGTGCTTTATGAGAATGCTCATCTATCAGCAAAATGTTTGCATGCACATGCATAATAAGAGTCCAGAATGCTGATTTCCTTGTCTGGCCTGAATATTGTATTTCCTTTTTGCAGGCATCTCTAGTAATGAGAACACTGGAAGTTCTCCTTCTCAAGTATGAATCATACTATGATCTTATGGCCTTTTGCCAGTTGTTTCCAATACTTTCTGTCCCTTAGAGTATGCCATAACAACCCAAATAGTGAGCCATCAAACAATTCACAGTCAAAATTATCAAATTAATTGATTTCTAGGATTTATAATTTATTAAATATCTTAAAATGAAAAATTAAGCCTCGGTAATTAAATAGACTGTCTCTCATTTCGAAGCCCGTCTCTTTGAATCTCCTCCTTTCAACGCAACGCCAGAGAGGCGGACACCTCCACCAAACACTCGCAGCCACCAGTCACTAACTAAGGTAATAAAAAAATTGCTCTTTTTCTCAATTCGATGTTCCATCTGTCTCCAAAGATTTGTTTCTGATCATTTTTCAACCCCTAGGTATAATATCTAAATCATTAACTGGAAACAAATTCAATGTTATGACTACGCGTAAATCTTTACTTCTCCGGTCCTTCGAAGTGTTAGAGAATTTAGAGTCGTCTGAAAATGGCAAAGAGAAATACATAGGACAAATGGAGGAAACATGAAAGAAAAATAAACATATCTTTGCAATTAGCGATGGATTTTTGAATTAAAATAGCAAATTTTATGGATAATTGAATTTCATCCCTTGCATTTAATTGACCATTCAATAGTAGTTTCAATTAGTAGAGTAGATACGAGAGATACTGGTTACAAGAGCCTCCGGTCGTCACTGAGATCTGGCGAAGAACGAAGCCTTCATCGCATCCGTCGTCTTCTTCGGCAGGTTGGGGTCACCCAGCTCGAGATTGGGTCACCACGGTCATGTCTTCTTCGGGAAGAAACCCAATAAGCCTTCATGTCTTCTTCGGGCCGAAACCCACGTAGCCTTCATGACCACTGCGCACACCACCGTGCTTCGGCAGAGAGAGGGAAAGGGGTTAGGTTTCATCGTCTTCTTCGAGTGGGTTTTGCTGTAAAAGGGAGAGAGGAGTAATTATTGGGACTACCGCCACATTGGGGTCAGTAATCCTGTACGTTGAATGTATAAATCAAAGGTCTTGATCTGTTTAAATTTAAAAGAAAAATAAATAAAATATAGGTTTATTTTTTGATTTCTGTTCTCAATAAATAACACCCGTTCATATTTAAATCCATGAACACGATTACCAGTTCATATTTAAATCCATGAACACGATTACGAGTATGTGAGGCCATACTACAATGTGGTCGTTCCATTTAATAATTTTTCAAGAGAAAAAGAGAGGGAGTAGAATTAGAATTCATTAATGGTAAATTTGTAACTACACCAACTTATTTTTAGTGCAGTGTTGATCACATGTTAAGATAAACAAAAATTAGACCAAAAATATATTTTTGTAAATTACTCTATCCAGAGCTATACTTTAGCAAAAGCAATTTTGTTATTTCGCTCAATTCTCATGTCCTGTATTTTAACCATTAGAATATTAGTTACTCTAAATTAGGGGTGTGCACGGGACGGGACAAGATGAATTTTGAAACTTTTTGTCCCGCCCCGTGGAGAGGAGAAATCTTGAATGGGACTTGTTTTTTCCCAATTTTTATGCATTTTTGGCTTTTTTTTACCGTTTTGGGGTGAATTAGTTTTTTTATTTTGGGCTGTTTTTGAGTTTTTTAGAGGTTTAGACTAAATTCTAAAGGTTAGAAATCAATTATAGGTTAAAAATCAAAAGAATAAGGCTAAATTTAAAAAAAATATTATGTTTATATTTATCGTGACGGGACGGGACAAAGTCGGGACAATAACTTTTGTCCCGTGTCCCATACCGTCCCGCACGGGACAAACTTTTTCGTCCCGTCCCGTGCAGACTAAAACAAAAAATCCATCCCGTCCCACTCAGTTCGTGACGATTTTTCGGGACGAGACTATTTTTTCGGGAGACTTGCACACCTCTACCCCAAATGGTAAGTTTTTATCAATTCTAAAGAAACCAAGTTTACATTTAAGACCCTTAAATGTGTGTTAGCCATCATTTTGTCCACATAATTTTCATTTTTTTTATTTTGATCCCTAAACGTACAAATAAAAATCAACACGTATTTATTAATGACTCCATGCAACCTACACTACATGTAGTGAACTTACATAAAACCGATAAGATGACAGCTCAAAAACTAGCTGTTACTAATGTATTATCTACTATGATAACTAATTTTTGGGCTGTCATAATAACTTCTTGTAATTACAGTGTAAAAAACATGTCATAGTTCTATAGAGTGTAAAAACTTACTCATTACTCAAAGTTTATTTTATTTACAAAAATGTAATCCTATTTAATTCATCTTAACCCTAATTTTACTCTTTATAGTGTATGTCTCTTTGACAGTGGCGAGTGGCGATTTCGAAGAGAATACCTCGCATCGGGTGAGCTTCACGATGACTTCCAGGTGAGGTTCTACGATGATCTTCCACGGCGAGCTTCCACCGCAGGTCGAGCAAAGTTTTTATCCTGAACTTCGAGCTAGTGATTGGAAAAGGGTTGGCCACCACGTGATAGAGTTGTTGGCTTTTCTCCCGCTGTTTCCACAATTTCTTCTTCTCAACGTGATTGAACTGATGGTATGTTTTCTCTATTTGTGTATTTTTTTCATCCTCAGCCACTATTCAACAAAGAGAATGGGTGTTTGAGAACCTAGGATTTGTTCTCTTTCTTCTCTATTCTCTAGTTACCCTCTCTCTATCTCAAATTCCTAAGCTTTCAAACCCATTCTCTCTATCTCTCTATCTCTCTCTATATATATAGGGTACTTTAAGGTGATCCTGATTCAACCTATTCTCTCCTTTTTTCCCTACTCATGAAAGATTATGGCGTTATTTTGTGATTTTTCATGAAGAGAAAAACTTAATTGTCTAATGGTTATGACTACTCTTAAAGTTTTTACTTTTTGTCAATTATAGTAGCGACAACTTTTTTGCTCCTTTTACGCTATTCAAATGTTTTCTAAAATACTATGTCATTGACAACATTCTATAGTTCACTTGTACATGTGGACAAGCAAGTATCAGGCAATCTTGTTTTCAATTGTTAAACGACAAGATATTATATTTTTGGTACAAATACTATGCTTAGAGCGGATTTTAGCTCTTTTTATCTCTTGAGCTTAGGAAACTTTTAGCTGATATGGTGGAGTCAAAGTAAAATGTTGCACATCAATAAGCACTACAGGATTTGTGCATTTTTCACACCTTCTAAGATGAATCATTTAACAAGAATACAAATCTATGTTACAATTTTTTCTTATTTGTATGCATTATTGCTCAATTGGATGCTTACTTTCAAGAAATTCATGTTCAGATTATTTTTTCCTCGAAAAAATGCTACACTATATTCCTAAAGATCTGCTACATCACGTTGGCAAGCTTACATGACTGTTAATTTATATAGTATTAGATAATATTACAATTGTTCTTGTTTCTTAGGGCATATTTGAGTTTATACATTAGGCCATGTCAAATTGATATTTTTATTTTAGGTGGTGTGTTTGAGTTCAATCTCTAAACAATGGACAATGAAATAGCAAAATAGAACAGAAGAAGGTCTGAAAAATGATGTGATTGAGATTGGAAAAGCAGGAAAAATGATGCAAGTCGATTCAAACACAGTGAGATGCCGATTCCATCCAACTGATGAGAAGCTGGCCAGCCACTTCTTGAAGAACAAGTTGCTTAATAGTGACTCTCTCGTTAAATCCATCCCTAAAGTAGATTTCTGCAAGTGGAAGCCTTGGGATTTTCCTTGTATGGTCTTCTTTTACTATAATCTTATGTGAGTTTTCTTTATTTTAATTGAATTTGTATGATAATCTGTGTTCTTGAATTATCATGCAATTATATTTCTTCTCATTCCAGCATTATCTTAGATGAGATGATGAGTAGAGGTTTTCATTTAAATAATTACTCGCTTGTGACTATTCGTGTGTGTAAATTGTCATGGGAAGGCAATTTTTGCTTTTCGATGACAATTTTTTTTTAATTTTTGGCACCTTTTATTGACGGGGAATCCCCATCACCTAACATGTTTTTGCGATCCAGATGACGGGGAATCCCCATCATATAATACCATTTTGCGGCACCCTTTGTTGACGGGATTCCCCGTCAACTAACTCCTTTTCACGGCAGGCCTATTTTGACAGGAATTCCCCGTCATTGACCCTGTTATAATGGCATTTTTTTAAATGACTAAAGATGACAGTCCAGTAGATGACAGTCGGTCAGCCGTCAATATAGGGTTATAATGACGAGTTTTACCTGTCATCTAATCCCCTTTTTGTAGTAGTGTATAAATAGTTCCTTCTTCCAATTTCTTCACTCAAGATCTCCATCTACCATATCTCACCCTGCATTGCAGGGGGGCAAATCATCTTAGGTTTTCCCATTTTTTTCCTACTTTGATTGAATAGAAAAAAAGGTAGATACCATTCTACCATTGATAATGGCAAGGCCAAGAAGAAGCGTGGAGAAATGCAGCTTATTAGGGTTCTAATGTTCATGCTCCGTCGTCGCTCAGGAAAAACAAAGTCAGTCGATGTGACATCACACGACTTATGGAAGTGACTAGTGGAGTCCATACATCTGTTGCATCTCCAAAGCAACGATTCTCCGCAACCACTCTCAATTGAGGTGGGTGCATATGTTCCGCCTTGTGATCAGTCGAAGGATATTAATTTTGAGAATGTATCATCGCAGCCTTTATCTCTACGTGCTCCACGATCATCTCTTTACTCTAGCTGGTATGCCTCGTCTGATAATCTCCAGGAGCTCGACCAGGAAGAGGAGAATGATGATGATCAATGCCAAGGAAGATATGTCCATCGCTCTACTTTACGAGCAAATGAGGCTTCAATGTCTGGATTCCATTGATCGTCATTATAATGAGATGATTAGCAGATCAATCGGTTAAGATGGAAAGATGAAGATTGTTATTATTTTATCAAGTCATAATTATGTACACATTGCAAGTATGAGGACATGTCGGATTTATTCATGGGTCAAAATTAGAGTTTTTAACAAATTCCTTTCCTTTTTGTTTTTATTTTATTTTATGGTAAAAGATCATGGGCATGGGTGGAAGCTAGTTTATTAGTTAATCTTTTTTCCTATAATAACAAGCTTGTCAGTTAATTTTATGTTATATAATTAACTAATTAAGAAATGAATTAATGTTCTTGAAGCAAGAGCGGGTCTACTATAGGCTCCTAGCATTTCAATTTCAGTATTTTGTATGTTTCTGATTTCAACTACTGTTGTATTGTATTTAATTCAGCTTGTAATGTTCCATATGGATGATAGCATTGTCCATTGGTCACCATAGTCCATTGGTCATGTATATTTGTTTTCTAAAAATGAGGTATTCTGTTCAAATCTTATTATCTCTGATTTGATGCTCTCTCAACTTTTTGTCGCACTCTTTTACTAATGTATTCTCACATGTTTTACACATGTTGATCATCTTAATGTTTATGTCATATATTTGATACTTTTAACAAAAATATGAGATATATTATAAACCTGCCTCACTTACGCCTAAAAAGTTTGAAATTGATGTTGTATAGTTAAACCAAGATTCGTTACTTAGAAGTCATTTTAAATGGTGATAAGTGTCAAGGAATAATAATTCATTTATCTCTGTATCAATTCCTTATTCCATTTATTAAAAAAAATTATTAATTCTAAGAATAAACCTCATAGACACTAATAAATAAGCTTTCAAACATTCAAATTGTTTTAAGAAAAAAATCATATTAATCCTTATGTTCATATATCTAACGATTTATATAAAATTTTTGATTTGTCACTATCTTGAATTATAACATGATACCAGTTTATGTTGTATTGAGATGTTTATGAAAAAAATGTAGAAAATTAAGTTTTTAATTTTTTTTTAATTTAACAAAAATTGGGTAGGAGGATTAGATTGATCACACTACGCATTAAACATTGTGCCTACACCTATCACCACACCGAATTTCCATGCATTTCATCTCTGTCAAGAGCGAAGCTTAGGCAGAATGGGAACTCTCAGGGGGTGGGGGGCCATGGCCCATCAAATTTTGGAAAAAAATCTCTACTATATTAATAGGGGCTCAAGGGAAGAAACTTTTAATTTTTCATTTTACCCTTTATTTCTCACTAAATATAGTGTGAGATTAAGTTTTTTCTTTGTATTAAATTCATTTATAATTCTATTCACTAATTATTCTTTTACTAATACTTTATAACAAAATTATTTTATGTTATTATGTTATTAGGAATGTGAAGAATCATGTATAAGATTTTAGAGATCGTTACACTATAAACATTATTTTAGTAAATAACAATGAGTTATTGTCTATTTGTAAAAATAATTATTGTTTAATCAAATCAGTATTCAAGACATGTGTTTTTTAGTTTTATAATAAATGTAATAATTTTCAATGTTCATTATCCGTAATAAAATGATTTATCATATTTAATTTTCTCTTCTCAAATAATTTCTCTTTTAATTTCTTTTCATCTTATCTTACAACATATATTTGTTAGGATCGTGCATTATTTAATTAAAATCTTTTGTAGATAATTTATCATCTCAAGATTATGCATGTTCTATTCAAGTTTCTTTCTATTTGTAATGATTTTATTATAAACATATCATTTCCAATTGATGCAAGACATATTCAAATATCTTCGTATTTAAAGTAGTATAATTTTGAATATGAAAAAAAATTACCATTATGATTTTCTTTTTATTTACATTTACAACATTTTGAAAGCTAATGCATGTATTTTAACGTTAATAAAAGTTTAAAACTTATTGCATAATTTTAAAATTCTTCAACACATGCGAAGCACGTGCTTTTCTAATAGTAATACTAAATGACATGTCAATGTAGTGAGAAATACTCACACTCAAAGTCCTCCACATCTTGTGTATGTCGAGACTGAAGATTGCGCAAGGAAATTTAAATGGAAGGGAACGCGAGAAAAAAAATAGCCAGAAAAGCTTTTGCAACTGATCTTAAAAGTTACAATTTCGCTAGTCATAAATATAGTTAGATTCAGAATAATGGACTTTTGCAACTGATCTTAAAAAAATTACAATCTCACTAGTCAGAAAAGCTTCACAAAAAATAAAGTTTGGCGTACCGAAAAATAGTCCACATGCACAAGTCGTTCAATTTTCAAATGCATATACACATATGTAAAATATACCTAACACTATAGTACCATATATTTTATATACACAATATATATTGTATAGACATTATTGATATTATATACACAATCTCTGCAGATTATGCACACCGACTTTTTTGGCACCGAATGTTTTTAGAAGTTTTGAATGGCTACAATTTTAGTTTTTCCGTCTAAGGACTATTTTTTTTCCAAAAATTGCTTATTCTTAAAGATAGGCCCTTTTTAGAAAAAATAAAATAAAAGTAGCCAGAACTAAAACAAAAATAAAAAACAGCCAAGTCCAACTCCTAACAAAAAGTTCGACGCTAAGACCATGTAACTTCACAGCCACGCCCCAGGCACTACTGAAATTTGAGTGTAATTTTCACAAAGTCTACCTGATATATATTGTTTATATAAAATATAACGCACGTATCACATAGATAGATATAATATATATTACATATATAATTGAAATTGGAAGTAAAATTGTGCAGGTTGCCAAATTTTTATTTGCGGGCGTGAATTTTCTTGAAATTCAAAATATGTATGATATCTAATCCCATTTGCGTGAGATTCTCCTTTGTTTCAATTCTCAAGAGTTAAGATTGTGCTTGGTTCTTTGAAGAAAGAAAGAAAATGTGAATTGAGGGTGATAAGAATATACAAAGGAAATTGAAAAAATAACCAGGGTCATTTTAAAAATCTACGTATGTACCGTACATGTGTACATTTGTACACAATTGAAATATTGTACACAATATTTTTTATATATCTCATTTTCTATTCAACATACAACATTTGAGTGTGAATGTGCCTTCCCCAGTACATTCACAGTTTTTTAGAACTTTTCAAATTAAAAATATTCATCTTATCAGAATTTAACTTTCTCTAATGTAAATATGAACTCAAAATACTTGGCAAAAAAATCTCTGCCAACTTGCTGGGTCAATAACCACCTAGGCCGCAATGATGGCATTCCGAGCAAACAATATGCGCCCAGGATAAATTAGTGTGTAAGCGTGTCAAAATTCAATCGAAGAAATTGAATTTAAAAGATATCCAAATGTTTATCTAACTTTTAATAATAAAACGATTATGAGTGGTAGGGAACAAAACTCTCCTCTAGAGTCCTACTATTACTTGCTATAAAAAAATTAAGAACTTAGATTGGAAACGAAGTGCAAGAAAAATGAATAAAGAAACTCAAACTTTATAGAGCTATTTAGAAAAATGAAAAGGTAACAAAGAACAACTCTATGTAAGTGAATCTAAAGTTTGCAAAGAGTAAACTTGAAAGTTGCTAAAAGTAAAAGACTTGCGAAAAGAAAACAAACTAGTTTGTAAAAAACTATGTAGTAAAACTCAAGAACAAAAACTAGATTGATAAGTTGAAAGCTTGATATTTTTGGATGTTTCGTTTCCCCCCATCTGTCTACTTGGTCTTCTTTTATAGGAGTAAAGTCTTCATGCGGATGGACTCTCCTTAGCTTGATCACGAAATCTGATAACCTTATCTCCATTGTTGATTTAAATTATGAAATTTGAAATTTCTTTCCACAAAATTGAGTTTATCTCTTCCCACATTTCGGCAACTTGAATTATCTACGAATTCTGAATATTTGTTGAGATTCATGACCTTATTATCTGCACTTACATCTTGTTGTCAAAAACATCAAAAACCATCTTTTACTAACTAAAGACATCTTGGTCGAAATCGGCCCAAATGACTCATTAAAACAAAAAAATTAGCCAAGACGTTGGCATGAATGAGACTTCGGCCAAGACGTAGGCTAAAATGAGATTTCAACCAAGACGTTGGCCTAAATTAGACTTCGGCCAAGACGTAGGTGTTAAGCATAGCGCCCTCAAAACTTGTGTTTAGACATTTTTAATATGAAATTAATGAAATTATATTTTACTTATAAGTGTTCTTTTGTATTATTATTGAATAATTTGTATAGAAATATCTAAAAATTTCATATTCATTAATGAGGTTATGATCTTGTAAAAGTACGATAAGATTAAGATCATAGATAATGAATAAAATAGTCCGCAACATATTAAAATATGAAATCTTTAATGAATGGTTGCTAGTACGGTTCACTAAGTATTATGGGTGCATGTGATCTAGATCTGGATCATTGATGTGGATAGACATCTTAGTGAATGTACTTTATATAATTAGATTATATAGGGCATGATCGATGTGGATTAATATCTTTATTAATTTACCGTTTATCAAAACAATTTAATACTCGTCAAAACTGATGATCATATGTAGATCAGTCTGAATCTTGAGTAGCCATGAACTCCTATGCATGTCTACTAGATCTTTTGATTCACTCGTTAAAATTTGTTTGTAAAACAAGTTTGTGACTTTTGTTGTGAAGATCAGTGATATGGATGTGTAGGAACATGGTCTTACAAGATTTAGAATCCAAACTTTCCTAACAGGTCGTATATTGATTCCCTTAAGTGTTAATTCTGGAAATGAATGGTTATTGAGCTCAAATTCATAATACGATTATAAATTGACCATTCACTAGTGAATAAATGATATTTAAAGATCAAGAGCTAATTAAAAGGATAAAATGATAATTTTGACCAACTCTAATTTACGAGTCAATAATTGGAGGACAAAACTATATGAAGTAATTATATCAATGGACTACACGAGAATACTCTGTAAATATGTTCTGTAATTACTAAGAGTGCACTTCCATATTTACATTGGAGTAATAATGAAATTAATAAATAAGATTATTTAATTAAAGAGTTTTAATTAATAATCTAGTTTATCAAAGCTTAGAATTATGGGTCCATGGTCCTCAAGTCACTTCTGTACTACACAGCCTAGGGTGTGAATATTTCAGGACATGAGAAAAGGACTAACTTGCGATAAGAATTAAATTTCTGGGGCAAATATATAATTACGAGATAATTATATGTAATTAAGTAATTAAAAATAAATTATTTAATTATTTAATTATTTAATGTAATTTTCAGAAATTACAATGAAACAATTTTATCGATTAATTTTATGTTGATTGATAAGTGATACAGAATATTTAATTTATGAAATTAAATCATATTAAATCATTATGAGATAATGATTTGATTTGGTTTATCTACTCTGTTAATTAACAGATAAGATAATTAACTGGAAGATCTGATAAATTAATTTTAAATTAATTGATATCTAGATATTTATATGATCAAAATAAATAATAAATTTAAAAAAATTTTACATGACTTATTGGATTGTCACATATCAATCATTCGCCGAGAAACCAATTGCTTCCCATTAAGGGAAGCGTTGGCCAAGAAACCAATTGCTTCCACGATATGGGAGTAATTGGTCGAGAGGCCAATTGCATGGAAGAGTGGTACCCGTAAATGTTTTATTATAATTATTTTTTATTTAATAAGTTAATTTTTTTTAAAATTGACACTTACAAAACCTAAACATCTTTTTCTTCTACTTTCATTTTCAAATCTCCATTACTCGCTCCAAACTTTGAAGAACACACTCAAAGAAAGCTACATAAAGGACATTCCTTTCTCAAATAGGTGACGATGACGATGGTAGAGGTGTCGGGTTCAAATCCAGAACCATTTCTACTGCTTATTCACCTAACCCAACTAGTTATCTTAAAACGGATAGAAAGGAAAGATATAACTAGTTTTGGAAGAAAAAATTGAACTTTTGGGAGAGATTTTCGATATCTGGAAAACTGGTTCACCGGAAACTCCTCTAAATTGTGCTTGATCTCTGTGCAAGGGAAATAAAAGTAAATCAGTTGTTCCTCTGCTCAGGGCTGGAGCGAAAGAAAAGTGGAATTGGGAAACGTTCATGTTGGCGGGAGTATTTAGAGAACCACAGGTCAGGGTGGTAGCTGGAGATTTCCATCTAATCATCTACTGCATTTTTAGGGTGAAAATTTGTGGGTGATTTGTAAAACTATATTTTACCCTACAATGACCAGTTATTTTCTTAGTGATATATAATAATTTTTTTGAACACTTTAATCAATTATTTACCTACCTTAAAATTTATCGTAGATATGATAATTTAAAAAATTTAAGTAATTATAATGTTAATAAATTAAATTTAAAAGAATTAGTAGATATTAGAAGATGTGATAAAAAGTTGATGTAGACGTTGGGAAAAATAAAAGAATGAATAAAAAAAGTGAATCGGGTTATCAATTTCTTGTTTTTAAGAAAATGATATATTTATCTAAACAACTTTATGAAATTGTATGGTTTGACAAATTACCCAAAAGTGGGATTGTATTATCAGGTGTTATGATAAAACATTTCAGAATATGGATTACTATAGTCAGTATTACTTAAGATTTTCATTTCAGTCATGTAGCTTAATTAGTTATAAAGATTAAGATATTTTTTCTAGAGTTTAAAACTTAAGTTGTGTAACTCTTGTTTTGATGACAAAAAAAAGTAAATTCTTGAAAAAAAATTCTGCTTAACTAAGGTGACTTTTTAAAATCAATGAAAATACCATATAAAGTTTCTTACGAGTACTCATTTTTGTGTTTAGTTATTGATTTGTGGCGCTTAGAAATAAAACAATTCTTCAGAGTATATGAATACATTCCATGGCTCGTGTAGTCCTCGTTACATTCACAATCCATATTTTCTTAACTCTTTCATTCTTTCAATAAGATTTATCTTCTTTAATTTCACTTACCAGCACATTAGTCGTTCGATTCATCAATCTCAATTTCACTCATTTAATATTAATTAGCATAATAATTATATTTAATATCATTATAAGAGCAAAAAAAAGTGGTAAATCAAAATGTAATCTCTCACATTATGCTAAGAAAGAAACGATGCCACATATTTTATCCCTCAAAATCATTTTTTAATTGAACCTGGACTATATCAATTATATTTGAACCGTTAGATTAATTATTATCATTATTTTTATTTTATTACTATTACATAACCGTACCTTTGTTGTTTGATCTCAATTTCACCTAATAGCGCATTAAGGGTTAGTTTGATAACCCGTACTGTACAATACTAAAAGCAGAACAATAATATTTTAATACTGTCCGACGTTTGGCATAAATATGGAGCTCGTACTAGTTAATACGGTGAGACTCTTTGGTCTCATCCACATGAAATAATTTAGTCACATCCTTTTAGGGGGGACTACACCAGACCAGACGAAGAAAAATAAAGTTATTTTTTAATTTATATCTTAAAATGATTTTTTTTAATTTATATCTTACATAAACTTCATTCACTAACAAAAATAATTTTTAAATTTTTGAAAGGTGCAAAATTAATTACTTATGACTTAACTTTACTAGTTTTTAAAGTCATTTACTATATTTTTCTTTCGTATGAGTGGTTCAGTAATTATTTATATATTTTAAATGACTTATTTTGTGTATTAAAAATTCAATAAATTTTTTTCTAATTTCAATATTTATAACTATAAATTATCATTATCTTAAAGTTTACGGGTATAATTAAATTTATATTTTTAGTAAAAAAGTAGGGAATTTACGGTGATAGCATGAATTAGATAATTTATTTTATAGTTGAAAATGTAAAATAACATGTTAATAAATTTCAAATAGGTTTTTGCGGATCAAATCATGACAAACAATTTTACAATCTAGTATTATAACGTGTCAAACATTATATAAGTGTTATAGCTTTTTAACTAATACAGCACCAAACACTGGACAATATTATTTAATCCAGTACAGTACAGTCCTACAGATTAATACAGTACTATCCGGTACTATCCTAACTGCCAAACGAGCTCTAATTATATTGGCATCTTAGATTTGCACGTTTTTAAACCGAAACAAAACATATAAATGGTTAAATACATTTTACTCCTTTCAAAGTAATACCATTTTACAATTTACATCTTGAATTCTTGGAAGACTCAATTAGATCATAAACTATCATCAAGTTTCAATTTAGACCAAAATTCACCAATTTTTTAGTAAAAAAACCTCAATAAATGCTACACATACGAGTTACCTTAGAAATTCGTTATTTTTCAGTTCAGATAGAATATCATTTTCAAGCAAGGAATCACAAGTGGTAAAAAAAATAGGTTCTTGCTTAATAATGTTTTTATGCTAGAATATGACATTTTGTCTTAAAGCAGAGGATTTAAATGAGGTTGAGCTAGCTTTCTCGTATTAAGTTTTGGACAAACAGTTTGATGTATAGGAATCAATTGAAACTTTATGATATTTTAAGGACAATTTGAAACTTTTAAAAATATATGGTTTAAAATTTGAATAGATAATTGCAACTTACCTCACAAATATTTTTTTCAAAGATAAACGACGCATTTCATCATGAACGTAAAGCTATAAACGTACAAAATATTTGAACAAAACTATCAGGTCAAAATACAAATAATCAATTACAAGTGTCAGATAAAGTAAATATACACCAATACATACAGGGAATGAATTGTGTGCATAAACAACACACGAAAATAGAATTCCAGCGGCTCGTTCCAAAGGTCTCTCGCTATCCAAAGACCGACTAACACTGCAAATGCATAGATCTGGGACACTCAATTTTGGACAACATAATCTCGAATAGATCTGGGACATCCAATTTTGTCACACACAAATAAATGCCTCAAAATCACCACAAAACCCAAACCCAAAGTGAAAACAACCATCAAATGCTGGAGATTTAATAAAACAAAATTTATACAACTGATAGAAACCAAAACTTTCCAAAACAGAAGGAGAACTTCGTTGAAAGAATAGAAAAACTGCAACAAACAGACCAGCAGGGAGGAAGGAACCAACAAATGAGTATGGAACGAGAAAAGAGAGAGCAGATGAGAGGGGCAGAAGGAAACAAAAGAAAAACAGAGATGAAAAAAGAAGAGAGGGCAATTGCATTTTTGTATTTCTAGTTTTCATGGTCATTAACTATTTAATAAAGAATGGATTGTAAGTTGAATTCCCTTTGAAAAATGTAAAAGTAATTGAGCCTTAAATTGAATTTAATGAAAAGAATGGCATTTAAGGAATTTTATTGAATTGGTTGGATAGAGTGGTCAAAAAAAGTTTTCCTAAAATACATTTGTTTAGAAGTAGTATAGATAGATATTAAAGAAAATATAATCATTCATTAATTGTCTTCTAATTTAATTAAAAAAATGAACATTTAAATTATAAATTAGTAATTACCAGATTTTTTAATTAATTACAAGGTCCTACAATTAGATTATGAAATTATTATTATTAAGGTTAATATGTCAATTTATAATTTCATTAATAATTGATTGATGATGTTACATAAAAAATTACCTAAAATTTAAATAAAAACTGTTATTTAATAAATTGACTTTTAAAATTTATTTATTTAATAGAGTAACTTTTAACTTTTACCAATAAACATTGCTTTTATTTGTTAAAAAATCAGTGATGAGAAGTGAAATAGGGCATTATCAATGCATTAATTTGGAGTTATATATATATTTAATTATTTATATCCATGTTTTGCACCCATTAAGGACATTAATAATACCATGTTATTATTATACCCTTATCATATATAATAAATTATCATAAGTTCCAATCATTTAATATTTAATTTTTAGCTAAACAGACCCATAGATCTAGGGATGAAAATTTTGCATCGAACCGGATGAAACGATTCGAATTGAAAATGATCAGTTTATTATACTCTTTATATATCTGATTCGATTCGGGATGTTTGAACCCTACATGGATCGAATACATTTTAAATTATTTGACAAAAAATACATTTTAATTTCGGTTAATTTCATATGTCTCTCACTGCTCTCTAGGCTCTAGCTTCATAATTAGTCAGATACTGATTAAATCTTACTATATTATATAAGGGAGAGTTTTCCATACTTTTGATGCCAGAACTGTCCCTGTCGTTTGGGCTTTATTACGTTTTGGCCGTGTGTTTATAGTGAGGTGTGGGCTGTAGTTTTGAGTTGCATGGGGGTTATTTTTGCATGGGGGTTATTTTTGCATGGAGGTTATTTTCGTTGTCTCAATGGTTTAAAACGTTCTGTATCTGAGTCGTTGGATCACTTTGATTTTAACTGTAATGAATCGAAACCGTTCAACATTAAGATGCATTATGGTATGTTTTTCTCTGGCCACTCATCTTACCCGTTCGTCGTAGAGCTAGGGTTTTCGTTAAGTTTTTTCTCTGAGTTTTGTCTTCTTAGGCGTTTTCTTCTTCATCTGCAGGGAGGGAGCTCTGTTCGTCAGGTTAGTGAATTTTGTTTACTGAGTTTTTTTTTATTATTTGGCGTTTTCTTCTCATTTGCCTCATGTGTGTGTGTGTGTGTGTTTTACTTCTGCTTGTTTCGTCGTGGATTTTCCGATTCCAACTCATCTTTTTCGTTGCAAGTTCTTTCATTTTTTCCCTTCTGTTTTCTTCTTCGTTAACTTCTGTCTTCTTTTTTCTTCTCTGTTCAGTTTACTGCATCTCGGATAAGCTTTTCCTGTTGCCATGGCCACGAACTTCTCAATCAAGACAGATTTTTCTTGCCACGTAGCCGCTGCTTCCTTCAATCATTCTAAGCCGAAATCAAAATTGACCCAAAATGTTGAAATCAACCGGGCGTCTGGATGCTTCTCTACTCGGCCTCTAAAGTCATCATTATTTGTAGAAGGAAGTAAAGGAACAAGGATTGCGAGGAATAGTCGCGTCTATTCATTCGAGAGCAGTTAAGATGATAATCTTACATATAAGGATGCTGGTGTGGACATAGATGCTGGGTTGGAGCTGGTTAAGAGAATAGCAAAGATGGCGCCCGGTATTGGAGGCTTTGAGGGTCTTTTCCCTTGGGTTAGCTTCACTTTTGCTTTTCCATTTTCCCCTTATTTCCTGTCTCCAAACATTATTCTGACAGGAATAAACATGAACTTTTTCAAAGTGAAAACTAATGAAGCTTAGTGTTGGACTATATCTTTCCAGAATATTGAATATGACTTTTTGCAATTCCTACGGATAAAAAATGACTTTTTTTCGATTCCTAGTCACTCTTCTAATGGTTATTTATAATTTGGTTCTCCAAAATGTTCTCTCATTGCTGATCAAGCTTGCTTAAACAGGTGATGATTCATACCTTGTAGCTGCTACAGATGGTGTTGGAACTAAGCTTAAACTTGAATTTGAAACCGGAATCCATGAAACTATTGGGATTGATCTGGTAAGTTTTTTGTATTTGTAATCTCATGTTATTTTGAGCAGGTTGAGGGTTAAGAAATGACTTCTTATTGCGTTTTTCATTACAGATTGCCATGAGTGTGAATGACATTGTTACCTCAGGAGCGAAGCCATTATTTTTTCTCGATTACTTTGCTACCAGCCATCTCGATATTGATCTTGCTGAGAAGGTGTGTATATAGTGTATATAAATGTCTACAAGTTATAAAAATTGTCTTCAGGATGTTTGTTTACGCTAAGCTACCTTGGCACAGCAACTATTCTATCTGCCCTTTTTTGTTGGATTAGGTTATTGGTGGAGGCATTGAAGATGGTTGCCAACAATCTGACTGCGTCCTTCTCGGGGGCGAGGTACTAAAATTCTCTTTCTGGTAAAACATCATGGAGTCTCTTCTGTAATATTGTGTGAATCTTCAGAAACGCCCAAGTCAAGTATCAGAATTTTCATCCCGTTATAGCACAGTTAGTTTTGGCATTCTAGTGTAGAATTGGGACTAATTGTGCATTGAAAGTGACTTGTAAAGTTTGCCTTTAGGCTGTGTTTGGATCTTGAGAAATAGGAGGGAAAGAAAAATCAGAGGAAAAGTGAGTGGAGTTGGAGGAAAATGGAAGGAAATATATATTACAGTAAAAAAATTTCATATAACTTTTTTCCTCTACATATTTTAAAAACTCCAAACAGTGAAAATACAGTCGTTCACAATTTCATTTCCTTTCCCTACTAGATTTTATCATCCAAACATAGCCTTAAAGTTGAAACCATGCATGAGATTTTTAACTTCTACATTTCAGACTGCGGAGATGCCAGGTTTTTATGCGAATGGCGAATACGACCTCAGTGGTTCTGCAATTGGCATTGTCAAAAAGGATCATGTTATTGATGGGAAAAATATTGTGGCTGGAGATATCCTAATTGGCTTACCATCCAGTGGGGTTCACTCAAACGGTTTTTCTCTTGTGAGAGGTTAGGTTGATCAATTGCTAAGACTTTAGTAGTTGTTTAGAAGAAGTATTGAATCTATAGATGCGTTATCATGTAGGGTAATCTCAAGAAGTGGCCTTTCTCTAACAGACCAACTACCCGGTTCAGGTGGTGTTACATTAGGTGAAGCGTTGATGGCACCTACTATAATATATGTTAAGCAGGTTATATCTCTGATATTTATTTTTCTAAGATCAATGCCTAATGTCATAGCAAATATAAGATCTAAATTCCCTCATTCCAAAATCAGGTACTCGAACTGATAAAAAAGGAGGAATAAAGGGAATAGTCCATATCACAGGTGGAGGATTTACTCACAACATACCACGAGTGTTTCCGAAAGGCCTCGGAGCTCTCATTTATAGAGATTCGTGGGATATTCCGCCTGTCTTCCAATGGATACAAAAGGTAATGATTATTAATTTCCAACGTTTTATTGTTTCTTATCAAAAAAGAAAAAATTCCAATGTTTGATTAGATAATTGTATGGGCATCCGGATTGCCTCTTGTTCTGTCTGTCCTGTCCTATCTCGGCTATTGGTGTAGAGCTGTTAGTGATCTAACTCCTTGTTAGCGCTATTTTTTTGTTCTATATAAAACATGGTCGACAGGATAAAACATTGAAGATGCAGAGATGAGACGGACTTTCAACATGGGAATCGGGATGGTTCTCGTAGTGAGCCCGGAGGCAGCCAGCGGAATACTTGAGAGTGAGAATGGGGATTATAGAAATTACCGTATCGGTGAGGTTATTAGTGATGAAGGAGTGAGATACAGATGAATTGTTGATCGCATAGTTTCTTTTTCATTCTCGTAGTGAGCCCGGAGGCAGCCAGCGGAATACTTGAGAGTGAGAATGGGGATTATAGAGCTTACCGTATCAATTCGAAAGTTGTGTTGAAGGAAAGTGGAAAATTTTTGGTTCTTATTGTACATAAACTGAATATCATATTCAACTATTTCAACTTTTTGTCAAAGACAAAGAGACAGACATGAAGTCAAAGTCATACTATGACCAATTGAATTTATTTTAATTACAATGTTTATTTAACCATTTTTTTTTAATTTGTAATGCTTTTATCGCCTCGTCTACCGAGTTGACATTTTTCTATATGAAATCATCATTAATGATATGGAGACATCCCGATTTCATATTACTCTTTGTAACTAAAGAAATTAAAGGGCTTATGAAACAAACTATATAGTATTTTTTGAAAAAGAATTATGAACTCTCGGAATCAGGTAGTAGATTCCGGTATTTACAGAATGCCGCAATTGTGAAACAAACTATGTATAGAATTTACTTGAAAAGAATTATCAACTCTATAAAATTAACCTTGAAAAAAGAATTTTAAACCAAGTAAATCAAAACACACGCGTTATACGATCGATCTTGGGATTTTATGATCAACCACGAGTCTCTATTCAGGATCTCATTGTATTGCAAATAAGAAATCTGTCTCTGAAGCTTTAGTTGCTCATAAAATTTAGCTATAAACTCCTCAGCTCTCACGTCAATCCCATTTTCCTCATCTTCACGCACAAATCCATCATCTTAATATCTGCACCCTTCAGAAAACTCATCCTCCCTCCATCAATACTGTAAATTTGATCATCTTTAACACCATCCCATTCTGACTACGAGAGCTCGCGTTCTCCGTAATGTAATTGGTCTCGACGTGTGGAATGGCCGATGCTCTTCATAAACTTCGTTACGAGGCTTAGCTCCATGACAAACGGGCGCTTGAAAACACCGCCTTTACGTGCCCATAATAACGCTAAGAGTACGATGTTCCATGTTCTACGAGCTACATCAGTATGTTTCTTTGGCATGTTTTGAGAGATTGGGATTTGATCTATATATCATATAATGGTGATGGTGGGTTTAAATTTGGTGGTGCAAAAAAGTAGCCAAAAGTCAGCGTTTGATAATATAAATAACTAAATTTGCTATAGGAAGATGTTGGCACACACTGAAAGTTGATTGAAAGATAATTAGCTAGAATTTATAATCACCAAAAAGAAAATAGAATTACATGGCAAATGTCACATAATTAGTTGTACAAGTGACATGTAATATTTTCAATTGGTATTTATAACCATATTATGGGTATTCAAGGGAGAGCATTAGAGTTATATATAAAAAATTTAATAACTTAGACCTAGGAGTACATATAATAAACTTTAATTGATCAACTGATATGTTTATTTTTTATAAATTGATATTTTCTCACTCATTAAAATAATTTATTTCAATTAACTAATTGACATTTGATCAATTAAAAATTTAATTTGATCAATATAAATTTGATCTTAAAAATTTAATTTGTACAAGAAGGATGGATTCAATTATAGATGAAAGTTAACATTATGTTTAGAAGAAAAAAAATTAAAGTTTAACAACTGTAAAGGATTTTTTCTTCCACGTTAGAAAAATTATGATGATGATAATGATGAGAGAGAAAAGTAAGAATGCTCTAAGAGAAATTTTTTTGCTTGGGTTCCAATTGATTGGTCCTACTCATTTATTACACCAAGCCTTTATTTATAGGCATTTTCAAAATATTGATAAATTAATCAAAAGGGTAGCTCTTCCTTATTATTAAGGACATGACCATTCCCCCCATATTTTCGATAATGCCACAATCCTCTATATTTTCGATAATGTTGTCATGTTTCTAGGATCATCCTCATGTTTGTGGGATCTTTTTCAAACATGGCCCCCACGTCTTATTTGTTTCGTTGACTATATTATCTTATAAATGCTGAATCAATCATAATCGTCTGATCTCTCTCATGGTTCTTATTCTATTTTCTCTTCGATTGAATCTTCGGTCTAAATTTTATCACGTGTCATGAGATTTTGACTATTCATTGACCCACAATACACTCAACGAAATTTTATTAATTGAGGTGTAATGATTTGGGTTTTCTTATTCTGATGTTACATCTGTCCGTTTCTGTTCTCACGCGCTTCTAAAAAGCATGTGACGTGGTTTTTCCAAACAACTTTTCGATTGTTCGCTGTTAGTGGTAATTTCTCCTATTCTTTATGCTATCACGTTCTTTTGTTCCTGTTCATAAATTCTTGCGATTGTCGAGCAATTTTTGTAAGCTTGCTGTCGATAACGATTACTTCTCATTTATTTGTCGTTATGTCATTCCTGACCTTTCACTACAGGCTCATTGATACAGTTTTTCCCGTTTTCTTTACTTTGGGCTCATTGATAAAATTTTCCCATTTTCTTCATTTTTCTTTGCTTTCGCTCGTACGCTAAGATCTGTGACAAGAATGTTGTACAAGAATAATATAATAATTTACTGAAACGAGTAAGGAATGTGTGTACCATTTCATAATTTAATCACAAGGGTTCGAATTTGATACCTCACGTTCACTGGTAGAACTTCTCTTGTTTCCTTTACTACGTGTTCATTGAGGAGTTTCTCCCGTTTCCTTTGTTACAGACTCATTGGAGAGAGTTGCTCCCGTTTCTTTATTTTCTTTTTCCTTTTGTTTTGTATTTTTCCTTGTATTTTCATTTCGACCAATGAGAATCATTTTTTTGTGCAAAAATTCTTCTATTGAACTCCCTTTATGTTGTACTTCATCCAAAGACTTAGCAAATTTTTGGGATCAAAACTCAGTATTCTGTCGACTTCAAGCTTTCAATGAATCTGTTCTTAAACACATAGGAAACTCTTGGTTTGGCTCTCAGTTAAGAATAAATGTTCTGTAGTAGGATCTGTTGTCAAACACTTTGAGTTCAATATCTTTTGTCTTAAAATATGTTCTCATGACCTCGATCTTTGTTAGAGAATAAATGCCTTTGTGAAAAATTTGTTCCGAGGAAAAAAAAAATAATTTCCTTTCAGAGAGGAGGATTTATAGTGTGTCCATTTTCTAAGGATTTTGGTTCAAATAAAGAACCATGATCTCATTTTCATTCCGAGATAAAAATTTAGGTTCAAATAAAAAGTCATGACCCCGATTTCGCTTTGAGAGCTTTACAAACTGCTCGTTTTCTTTTGAGATGAGAACTTAGGTTCAAATGAAGAACCATGACCTTATTTTAGCCTTTAGTTCCAGGATCATCCGCTGAGTTATTTTCAAGAAATATTTCATCTTTGCTTTCTTCAATTGATTCTGTTATGAATTATTTGAGCATCATGTGATCCGTTAGACAATGAAATTTCTGTTTTGTTTTTTTTTCTTCTGAGAACGATGTACGTAGACACTCCCAAGGACTTTGACTCCTTCCGTGGAGTCGTGGCCCCGTTTTGATTTTCTTCTGAGAACGATGTTTGTAGACAATTCCAAGGACTTAGGCTCCTTCTGTAGGACCATGGCCATGTTTTGATTTTCTTCTGAGAACGATGTCCGTAGACACTCCCAATGACTTAGACTCCTTCCGTGAAACTATGGCCCCATTTTAATTTCCTTCTGAGAATGGTGTCCGTAGACACTCCAAATGACTTAGGCTTCTTCCGTGAAACCATGGCCCCGTTTTGATTTTCTTCTGAGAATGGTGTCTGTAAACACTCCCAAGGACTTAGGCTCTTTCCATGAAACCATGGTCTCGTTTTGATTTTCTTCTAAGAATGGTGTCCGTAGACACTCCCAATGACTTTATGCTCCATCTATGGAACCATGAACCCATTTTGATTTCCTTCTAAGAACAATATTCGTAAACACTCCCAAGGACTTAGGCTCGTTCTGTGGAACTATGACCCTATTTCGATTTCCTTTTAAGAAAGATATTTGTACACACTCCCAAGGACTTAGGCTCCTTTCGTTGAACCATGGTCATGTTTTGACATCTTTCTAAAAACGATGTCCGTAGACACTCCTAATGACTTATGCTCCTTGTATGGAACGCGACCCCATTTTGATTTACTACAGGCTCATCGATAAAGTTTCCCTCATTTCTTTTGTTACGGGCTCACTAATAGAGTTTTCTCTCGTTTTCTTTTCATTTTCTTTTTCTCGTACACAAGTATCTGCGACAAGAATGTTGAACAATGTCATATATAATACCTTAATGGAATGAATAGGGAACGAGTATACCGTAACTCCTCATTCAATAAATAATTTCAAAAAACTAACTTTCATAGCTTTGTAACGACATATGATTTGTCACATAAGTATTAATGTATCGGTGAAGCTTAATAAATGAAGCTGAAAATTCTGCATATTATCGTGTTATAAGTTTTAATTGAGAGCTCCAAATTGAATTCTGTGAACTTCTTCAAGAAATTTATTTTCATATGTTTCCGATGACATATAATTCACCATGTGTTTAGCTTCCAATGATGCAATATGGTTTCCAATTTGTCTGTTCTGCACAAACTACCTTCATGAAAATTATTATAACTTTTGTTTGGAAGCTCTGAATCGAGTTCTGCCAAATTCTACAAGAATTATACATCTGTATCTTTTTAACAATATATAGTTTTTCATATAATACTATCTAAAATAAAGCAGTTTAAAGATTCAATTTGAAAGACATGAAATAGCCTTACTTTTCTCAGTGATATGTATAATAATTACTGTAAATTTTGAATATCGTAAAATTCTCCAATAAGTAGACTTATGTATATTTTTGATAATATATGATTTTTTGTGTAGTTGACTTCTAATTAATACAGTTTAATTTTCGAATTTGATCATTCCGCATAACCTGCTTTCGTGAACAACCTTCATGAAAATTATCATATTTTTTGCTCAAAAGCTCCAAATCTAGTTCTGTAAAAAATTTCAAGAAATAAACATTCATATCTTTCTAAAGGTATATAACTTGTCATATAATATCTACATCGGTACAGTTTAAAATTTAAATGTAAAAAGCGTGAATATGTTTACTTTTCTGAACAACACCAATGAAAACTATCATAACTTTTGATCGAGAGTTCTGAATAGATTTCCGTAAAATTCTATAAAAAGTAGACTTCCATATCTTTCTGATGAAATAAAATTTGTCATGCAATTTTCGTCCAACATTTTCCGTCCATTTTTGTTTCCATTCCCGTTTTCATTTCTGTTCCCGTTTCCGTACTCATAGCCATTTTCATTTCCATCTTCGTTGCCTTTCCTGTAGCCATTTGTCGTACCAGTTTTCTATTTCTGTATTTGTTTAACGTACTCATACCATTTCATTTCTATTGTCGTTCACGTAGTCGATGTCGTACCCGTTTTCATTTCCGTATTTGGTTGTCGTACTCATAGCCGTTCTTGTTGTCGTGATTTTCCGATCCCGTTGTCAAGACATTCCGTTACCATTGTCAAAATAATTTTGGTTCTACCGTCAAGACAATTTCATTCCCATTGTCAAGACATTTCATTCCCGTCGTCAAGATAATTCTGTTTCTGCCATCAATCAATTTTGTTCCCATTGTCATGACATTTCTTTTCCCGATGTTTAAGACTTTTATTTCCCGTTGACAAGAAATTTTTTTCCTGCCGTTTAAGACATTTCTTTTCTATTCTCAAGACTTTTCCGTTGTGAAGACATTTTTTTCTCGGTTTCAAGATTATTCTTTCCTGTCCTCAAGACTTTTATGTTGTCAAGACATTTCTTTCCCATTTTCAAGATAATTCTTTTCCATTCTCAAGATTTTTTCGTTGTCAAGACATTTCTTTTCTGTTGACAAGACAATTCATTTTCATTTCTCAAGACATTTTTTTCACGTTCTCAAGACTTTCTCATTGTCAAAACATTTATTTCCCATTGTTAAGACAATTCCCGATGTCAAGACAATTCTTTCCTATTATCAAGACTATGTTTATCACAAATCAAATAAATTCTCTCCCTTTTTTTCTTTTTCTAGAAATCGATGAAGATGTAAAAGAAATTAGCCAATCGAATATGCAAGGAACGAGTTTACTATTTTTATTTCGTTTCCGTCGCCAAGACAACTCCGTTCATGTCGTTGCTACATCTCTGTTTCTATAGTAATGGCCTATCCGTTTCCTTTCTCATTATTTATGTTCACTCTTTATATTTCTGCACTTTTTTGCACATAGAGAAAAAAAATAGAAAAATCATCGAAAATACATCGATACATTTTTTTGTTTATCATGAATTGTGTATCAGTTCACAAAGTTTAACTATTGACTAATCAACGTAGTCTACATCATACTTTACACATCAGAAATCTTTCTAATAAGATAATTTATCAAGATATTCAAAATAGATGAATTAAATATGACAAACCTGATTTCTATATGCATTTAAAGAAAAAAAAATTAAAAATAAATATTTAGCTCATAATTTGATATCTTGCGTTTGTTTGTATTTGGCTGGCTACCCATGCGTCTGAAAATTGGATTTATAAATTTTAAACGAAGTTGAAGTACTCACCATATAGAATTTTTCCTGAAAGCATTGCAAATCCATATCGTTGGATCCGAAGGCCACCCACATCGTTGGATTGTCAGTATCTCTGATCAGTCTACTAAAAACTTGAGTCTATGACCCACAACCCTTCTGCCATCAAATCCATCAAACATACACCGCCACTGTCATTGTCCTCCTTTATTATTAAGAAAACAGTGAGAAATGTTGACCCACGGGCCACTCCCCTCTTCTGCCATCAAGTCCAATACCTCACCAAATGGATTTGATGGCCCTACATGAACTGCTTCTTTCTTTCTTTCTTTTTTTGCTTCTTCCCAAAAACTCCAAACTTTCTTCTTCAACTTTCTCAATAATCTCTTTTCCAACCCCATGATTTATTTCCTTAAAAAATCCGAACTTTTCATCAGCTTCTACAATCACCTTTGCTAACTCTGATATTTTATCACTTGATAGATCAATTACTGGAAGCTCAACTACTCTCTTTTTTTTACCATTATTTTCTCTGCATATTTGGTTTTGAGGGGCCGCCACACTTTTCCTACTGTGTGATTTCTTGCTCTGCTTGACACTTTAATTACGGAAGGCAAATACAAAAAATAGTTTAGAAAGAGCAAAGGCGAAAGAGAAATGACAATGTGTGGGAGATTTTGTCGATGAGATGGCGGTGGATGTGTTGCTGGTTCCTTCTCGCGGCTTGTGCTTCAGATCGATGACTGAGGTCGTTCTTGGTGATTTTTTCTTTGTGTTGTTTCATTGATGGAAACTTTCGGGCGGTCACAGCATCGTGACGAGGTGAAGCTCAACTGGAAACCGCGTTGCCGCCCCTAGTGGTTGGCGACCAAGACGGCGGCCATCACCATAAGTTTCAACTTCAATTGCCGATCAATAGCCCCTTTTTTTAACTTAATCCGGATCGTTTCATTGTAGGTAGAACATCGATCAATTTTGACCATCGGAGGAGGATATGAAAGTATCAAAATCTAAATGATTTTTTACTCCACGTTAGAAAAATGATGATGAGAGAAGAGAGAAACGTAAGAACCCTCTAGGTCAATTTTTTTTGCTTTGGTTCCAATTGATTGGTCTTCCTTATTTATTACACCTTATTATTGAGGACGTGATCATACTCCCCATATACTTTTGTAATGCCGTCGTGTTTCTAAGATCAGATCTTCACAAACATGGCTCCGCATCTTATTTGGTTCATTGATTATATTATTTTATAATTGTCAATCAATTCTGATTTTTTTTATAGTTTTTATTCTAACTTCTCTTTTTTTATCTAAATTTTATTGAGATTTTCAAAGTTCAACAGTACTATAAGTTTAAAGGAAAAACTGAAACTGTTTCATTAATTATGAACTGCTTAACTATACAACGCAAAGGACATGTTAGATGAAAGAATTAAAGACCAAACCATCACATAGCCAACAGTAGTCAAATGGTCTCTTAAAACGTTAAATACTAATTGGTCATGTAAACACTTCCTTTAAATATAGAAAAAATATATTTTTCAATAGTTGAGTTAGGAGAACTCAAGAAACATCATTATTAACGTGATTCAAATTTATTATTTGATTTAATCTATTATGTTAAATTTATATTTAGTTTAAAAAATAATCGATGGCACCACTGATATTATATTTTAATAAATATTCTTAAAAGAAATAAAAATCTTAAATAATTGGAGTACGTTACCCCAAAATTCAAATGCCAAGCAAAAAGCCTTTTATATTATTTTGGTATTTTCATGTGATAATAAACACCAACATTTAAAACTCGACATAAAAATATGTTCTTTACATATGATGTGTGTGACCAATATCACCAAAATTTGAAGAAAATAGTAAATGGAAAGGTCCATTGCTTAAAATATAAAGTTAGAAACTAGTTTAACTAAATTAAAAGCATATGAACTAAATTAATCGGTCATGTAAGTATAAGACATTAATTCATATTTTCTCTTTATTTTTTGTTTTACATATGAGAGTGGAGGATGACATATATTTGTACCTTGCAAAATAAAGGGTGTAGTGATATTTGTATCACGTATGTAAATTATGAGAATTTGTTAAGTGGATGAAAGCAATTTGGATTTTTTTTTCTAACGTATACCCTTAGATAAGATAATTTATAAAAATATAGCATTCAATTTTTACTTATTCTAATTTTGACCCACACTCAACGTAAAAAGAGTTTCTGAAGTTACAAATTTACCCTGATCAATTCTAAATCCTCGTCCACTCTCTCTTTTTTCTGCTGCTCTCTCTGTCCCCTGTGCAGCAAAACCCATTCGAAGAAGAAGATGATGAAACCCAGCCCATTTCCCTCTCTCTGCCGAAGCGCGGTGGTCATGAAGGCTCCGTGGGTTTCTGCCCGAAGAAGACATGAAGGCTTTGAGTGCGACGAGCGCAGTGACGAGCCAAACCCTCGCGCCGTTCTTCGCCGGATCTCGATACTGTGAGCCAAACTTTCTTTTCTCTTGAAAGTTGTTATTTACACCGGCCCTTAGATATATGGTCGACTTCCAAAAGATAAATTATCGATACTGTGTGTTTCAATTCCAAAAGAAGAAGGCAAGAAAATGGTCAACTCTCAAAAGATGAGCTACCAAGCTAGGGAGACCAAAGGCCAAGCTCAGGTTAATTATATTTTTTTGCAATATTAGTGCTTAATATGTTGGCGGTACAGGAATTGGCCAAAATGAGCATGATTATTGTTTTACCATGTGGGTATTTTTTAATTCTTTTAGAGAGTGATTGTAAAGTGTTTGTTGAAATGTTTCAGTTAATCAGGAAAAGGCAAGCACCATGATGGACAAGGCTAACAATGCAGCTCAACCAGTCAAAGAATCAATGCAACAGACTGGGTAGCAGATAAAGACCAAGGCACGAGGAGCTGCTGATGCTGTTAAGAATGCTGCTGGCATGAACAAATGAATGAAAGAAAGTTCAATAATTTTCTCTTGTTTTTTCTTTCCTCAGGAACATAAAGAGAACTCTTCTCTTCCCAGTTGGATTTTCCCCTTCTACTTTTCTTTGTCTCTCTAGGAGTTCTTTTTGATGGATTCTGTTAACAGAGAGAGAGCTATCATTTGATCATTGATGTTCTCTTGTTATTAATTAATTCATAAAGTGCTTTTTAGGCTCTAATTTGCTTTAACTTTTCTTCCTTTTACTTTACACGGTTTATTTTTTTTATTTCTTTTATATTTAAGATTTGAAAAATAATACGTTACGAAAATAATCCAAAAAAAATTATCTAAGACTACACGATAGCTACACGAGTATCGTGTAATTTATAGGATAACTATACGATGGGTACACGAGCATCGTGTAATTTATAGGATGACTACACGATGTTCATGTACCCATAGTGTAGTCTACTTGATGTTTGATGTCTACACGATGATCGTATACTTATCGTGCAATCCACATGATAAATATATGATGTCTGTGTACTCACCGTAGTCTATAGGATCGTTACACGATTCTCGTGTACCCATCGTTTAGTCTACACGATTTGCCGTGTATCGATCTTGTAGTTTACAAAATGTCTGTGTACCCATTGTGTAATAATTGTTTGCAAATATTTTTACATAATCTTGATTTTATGTTATTTTTTGAATAATATCATTTGAAAGTATTTTAAAATATATTTTTAATAAGAATCGAGAACCTTTTTTAATTAATGTGAATCATGGTGCCCGTGTAACCATCTTGTAGTTTACAAGATGGGTACAATATTCTCTTGTAACCAGCGTATAGTCTACACGATGTCCATGTGCTCATTATGTAGTTTACAAGATGAATGCACGATTCATGTGTAACCATAATGTAATTTACAAGATGGATACACGATTCATGACTACATGATGGTTACACGATGCCCGTGTACCCATCGTGTTGAAGAAAGAGAAGCAAAAGTTACAGTCTCAGAAGGAAATCTTCATCATAGGCAAAAGAGGAAAGCAGAAAAGAGACTTTCACCAAACACAGTGGGTGTCTAATCATTTCTGGTAAAAAATGATTTCAGGCATCAGTAGGCATTCGTTGGAGATCATAGGCAACCGTTAGAGTTATATGTATATATACATCCTTACTCATTGTAAACAACCAGCAATTTTCAATAACAAATCAGAACCAAGAGGCTCATCATCTTTCTTTTTAAGATCAAAACCAAAAGGTTCATCATTTCTACATGGTATCAGAGCAGTGATTCTGAGAACC
The DNA here is from genome assembly GCA_003255025.1 of Datisca glomerata. NCBI lineage: Eukaryota > Viridiplantae > Streptophyta > Magnoliopsida > Cucurbitales > Datiscaceae > Datisca > Datisca glomerata. The sequence continues at coordinate 1,469,602 of QANY01009677.1, forward strand.
AACACATATGGCAGAACCATCAACCTCCGGCCAGCTTCACCACCATGACACCAATCCCAAACTGACCTCCTTCCTGCTTACTGGCCACAACTACATACCGTGGGCCAGGGCGGCTCGGGTGAGCCTGAAAGGAAGAGGCAGACTGGGTTTAGTGGACGACAGTAAGCCAAGACCAGACCGAAACTCAGAGGAATGGGACATCACAGACAGCCATGTAATGACCTGGATAACTAATTCAATAGACCAAAAACTCAGTGAAATCCTTTGTTTTTGTAAAACAGGACATGAACTCTAGGAAGAAATCCGGAGCAACTATTGTGAACAAAACAATTTCGCGCAAGTCTTTGAACTTAAACGAGAGATCTCCCAAGCAAAACAGGGGGACAGATCAGTACCGGAGTTAACCGGATTTTTAAAATCTAAGTTCAAAGAACTTGAAACCCTGAGACCGATGACCACTGACCTGAAGGAACTCCAAGAGCGGGCTGAGCAGGATATGGTTTTCCATTTCTTGACGGCTCTCGACTCAAGCTACGAAGCGTTCTGGGCTCAGATCTTGATGTCGACAGAGAAGCCAACTTTTGCCACGGTCTCAGCCATGGTTCAAAGAGAAGAAACCAGGCGACGAGTGATGAGTACCAGAGATGACAAGGCAGAGGCACTAGCCATGGCGACCCACGGCTCCCTCCGAAACCCTAACCCAATGGAAGGGGGAAGGCACCGCGGACAGCCAGGCTAGCCGGTGAAATGCAGCCACTGCCGAAAGGAAGGGCACACCCACGACCGGTGCTGAACCTGCACCCTCATCTCCGGCAGAACTAGAGAAAGTTCCAGAAGGAGCGCGAGAATGACGAGCGAGGGAGCTGCGCGAAGAGTGACGAGCGAGGGGGCTCCGCGAAGACATTTCCCTTTTATACCGAGGGCTTCAGCGGAGCGGGTCACGGGTCGCGACCCGACCGAGACCGCAGAGCCCACATGACAGACGGACCCGGTTCGGGTAATGGGTACCGACCCGATCGAATGGAGGAAATGGACAGATTCGGATCCGTTAGAGCAGATTTGCACATAGACAACAATGGACAAATGGCTACACTGCTCAAATAATTCGAAGAATTTTTGCGCGATACCTCAGGTTCATCCATTTGCAATACTGTCAATTATTTTTCTAAATCTGCAAATTTTTGTCATAACTTAGAACACTAGATAATAGACTATGGTGCCTCTGACCATATGACTCATAACACAAAAAACCACAACACGTGACGGTAGTCAATGGAAATAAAGTTCCAATTTTTGGCATAGGGTCCACCACACTCTTCACAAAAACCATTAACAATGTACTCTGTCTACCCAATTTTAACTCCAATCTCCTATCCGTCAGTAAAATAACCAAAGACTTAAACTGCAATGTTACTTTTTCACCTGACAAAGTAATTTTTCAGGATCGACTCACCGGGAGGAAGATTGGTGAAGGAAAATTTAGAAACGGTCTGTACTACTTAAAAGATACCGACAAAACATGCCTTTCCACCTCCAGTACAGTACAAAAAGACAAAATATTACATTGGAGATTCGGTAATCCCTCCGACAAAATCCTAAACAAATTACTTGGTTGTAATTCAGACTCTAGCAGTTGCTCAGTCTGCAAACTCTCAAAACGAACCAGGTTGCCCTTTCCACTATCTAGTAGTACGAAAAAACGATGTTTTGAATTAATTCATTCTGATGTTTGGGGACCCGCCCCAGTTGATTCATATAATAAATTCAAATATTTTGTTACATTTATTAATGATTTCTCTTGCACCACATGGTTATATATTTTGAAATAAAAAATGAAATCTTCAGTCGTTTTCAAGAGTTCAACAATTTAGTTAAAACTCAATTTGAAACCACCATAAAAATCTTTAGGTTTGACAATGGAACCGAGTATACTAACAACACATTTTTTGAGTTTTTTAAACAAAATGGTATACGACATCAAACCACATGTATCCACACCCCACAACAAAATGGTGTCTCAGAACGCAAAAACCAACACCTTCTTGAAATGACTAGGTCTCTCCTCCTCCAAAACAACGTACCCAAAGAGATACTGGCCCGATGCTATACTCACAGCAGCCTACCTCATCAATCGATTATCCAGTGTAAAATTGCATCTGAAAAGCCCTCTAGAAATTCTCAAGGGTAGGAAAAATAACCTTGATCACATACGAGTATTCGGATGTACATGCTTCGTACACATTCCAAGACTTGATAAATTGGACAAAACCTCAGTCAAAACCCTATTTTTGGGGTATTCCGCTGAGAAAAAGGTGTATAAGTGTTACGACCCAATAAACCATAAACTCTACATCTCGTGTGATGTACAATTTTTAAAACTAGAATCCTATTACCCAAAGGACCCCGACAACCATAACCACCAATAAACGTTTCCGCTACCTAACAGTATTATTTCTTCTGATATCATAAGACAGGAACAGGATACCGCATCAACCGCGCCTGAGACAACTACCTCAGGGGGAGCAACTGATGAGACAGCTGTCACTGATGAAGCAGTAATCATAAGAATGTCAACAAGGTAAACTCAACCCCCAGCAAGATTAAAAGACTACGTGTCCCATCAGGTTCTATACCCTATCCAAAATTTCTTATCTTATGATAAAGTCTCTAACATCCACAGGGCATACTTGGGCAAAATTGATGAAACAGTTGAGCCAAAGACCTATCAAGAAGCCCAACTCGACCCCAAAATGGAGAAAGGCGATGAATGAAGAACTTCTAGCCTTGGAAAAGAATGACACTTGGGATATAATCCCACTACCCAACGGGAAGAAACCTGTAGGATGTAAATGGGTCTACAAGACCAAATACAACATTAACGGCACTATCGAAAGATATAAAGTCTGACTAATCGCCAAGGGCTTTACTCAGACATATGGAGTAGATTACCAAGAAACGTTCGCTCCAGTAGCAAAAATGAACACGATTCGAGTGTTACTATCCGTTGCCACCAACCTCAGCTGGGAACTATATCAAATAGATGTAAAAAACGCATTCCTCCAAGGAAATCTAGAAGAAGAAGTATATATGTCCCTTCCTCCAGGACACGAGAAAGCAACGCACCCATCCATTTGAGCTTGTCTCTTTTAAAAATTAATTTTGTCAAAAGCTCTGCTGACTCATCTATGTTCGTCAAACACACGAACAACTCCACCACCATCGTTTTAGTCTACGTAGATGACATTATCATCACCGGAAATAACCACGATGTAATATGGAGTGTTCAACAATTTTTAAAAGGAGAGTTTGATATTAAAGATCTAGGAAAACTGAAGTACTTCCTAGGGATAGAAATAGCTCACTCGAAAAAGGGATTGTTTCTATCTCAAAGAAAATATATCTTAGACTTGTTAAAAGAAACAGGCATGATAGGGGCAAAACCTGCTAGCACACCAATGGAAACCAACTTGAAAATATGACTTAATGATAGCAAACCAATAATTGATATAGGCCAATATCAAAGACTAGTAGGAAAACTAATTTACCTAACGGTTACAAGACCATATAGCACTTTTACAGTTAGCATTATCAGTCAATTCATGCACGCACCCTGCACAAATCACCAGGCAACCGCAGAAAGGATACTCATATATCTTAAAGGAACACCCGGTCAAGGGATATGGATGAAGAGAACCGGGGCAAACTCCGTAGTTGGATACACTGATGCAGACTGAGCAGGTAGTTATGATTGAAAATCTACAACTGGCTTCTATGTCTTTGTAGGTGAAAATCTAGTAACCTGGAAGAGCAAGAAACAAACTGTTGTAGCAAGGTCAAGTGCAGAGGCAGAATACAGAGCCATGGCCTCCAATGCTAGTGAACTCACATGGATTAGACATCTCCTCCAAGACATGAAGGTCGAGATAAGAAAACCGATAGAGATGCACTGTGATAACCAAGCAGCACGTCATATTGCAATGAACCCATTTTCCATGAGAGAACAAAACACATTGAAGTGGACTGTCACTTCATAAGAGAGAAGGTACAGTCGGGAGAAATCACCATTCCTTTTGTACGTAGTGAAGACTAGCTAGCCGACATCTTCACCAAAGCCCTTGACAAAAATAACCTCCAAAGAATACTTAACAAGTTAGGCTCGATCAACCTATACAAACCCAACTTGAGGGGGAGTGTTGAAGAAATAGAAGCAAAAGTTACAGCCTCAGAAGGAAATCTTCATCATAGGCAAAATAGGGAAGTAGAACAGAGACTTTCACCAAACACAGTGGGTGTCTAACCATTTCTGGTAAAAAACGATTTCAGGCATCAGTAGGCATCCGTTGAAGATCATAGGCAACCGTTAGAGTTATATGTATATATACATCCTTACTCATTGTAAATAACCAGCAATTTTCAATAAAAAATCAGAACCAAGAGACTCATCATCTTTCTTTTTAAGATCAGAACCAAAAAGTTCATCATTTCCACACATCCTCTAGTCTACACGATGCCCATGTATTCATCGTCTAGTCAACATGATGGTTACACGATACCCGTGCACTCATCGTCTAGTCCACATGATGGCTACACGAGTCTATAGGATGACTACAAGATACATGTGTACCCATCATGTAGTCTACATGATGGGTACACGAGTTTACATGATGGCTATACAATATTTGTGTACCATCTTATAGTTTATATGATGACTATACAATATTCATATACTCGTCATGTAGATTACATGTTGGGTACAAAGGCATCGTGTATCCATTCTTGAGCTCAATAATTTAGTCATTGGTGAAAAATTTAGTCTTTCATCAAATGGAGATTTATTGTGGAAGACGATTGAAGAGACCGAACTAACAAGTATTTTGGATTCCACAAAAAAAACGTGGTTCTTTTTTTGCCATTTATTTTTATGTCGAATTTCCATATTTTACTACATCAATTTATGTCAATCTAAATCATTAACTGGAACTGATGGGTATCTACAGATTCAATATTATGGCTACGCGTAAATCTTTACTTCTCTGGACCTTCAAAGTGTTAGAGAATTTAGAGTTGTCTGAAAATGGCAAAGAGAAATACGTAGGACAAATGGAGGAAACATGAAAGAAAGAGAAACATATATTTGCAATGAGCGATGGATTTTTGAATTAAAATAGCAAATTTTATGTATAATTGAATTTCATCCCTTGCATTTAATTGATCATTCAATGACAGTTTCGATTGGTAGAGTAGAATGTCCAGATAAGATTAAAGAATCTGAAACGAGATGAATCATAAACAGAAGCCGGCAAAGATACAATCCACACAAACAGATTGGACAGAAACAATGTACATTATTATAATTTCTCGGAGAATTTAGTTTTGAAAAGATGAGCTAAAATAAGATATGAGAGATACTATTACAAGAGCCTTCTGTTGCAGTGATCTGATCTTCACCGAGATCTGGCGAAGAATGGAGCCTTCATCGCGCTCGTCATCTTTTTCGGCAGGTTGGGGTCACCCAGCTTGAGATTGGGTCACCACACTCATGTCATCTTCGGGCAGAAACCCATGGAGCCTTCATGTCTTCTTCGAGCCGAAACCCACGGATCCTTCATGACCACCGCGCACACCAACATGCTTGGGCGAAGAGAGGGAAAGGGGCTGGGTTTCATCGTCTTCTTCGAGTGGGTTTTGCTGCAAAGGGGACAGAGATAGAGAGCAACAGAAAGAAATAAAGAGAGTGAGTTATAGAGATTAAAATTCATTAAGGGCAAACTTGTAAATTGACAAACTCATTTTGAATTGAGTGGTTAGAATTAGATAAGTAAAAATGAGATCAAAGATATATTTTTATAAATTACTTTATAGGAGTACACTTTAGCAAAAAAATCCCCCAAACGATTTTGTTATTTCACCCAACCGTCCTGTCTTGTAATTTTAACCATTAGAATATTCGTTATCCCAAATGGTAAGTTTCTTTGTTAAACTACTAGAAAACAAACAACTCCACCCAAATCATTCTACCTCCTATTTTTATCAATTCTAAATAAAACCCAGTTTCATGTAAGATCCTTAAATGTGTGTTATCCATCATTTTGTCCACATAATTTTAATTTTTTTTATTTTGCTCACTAAACGTACAAATATATAGAGAGAGTCAGGGGATCTATATTGCTTGCCACTTGCTCTATTCCCGACTCGAAATTCATAAAGGACTTTAAGAGAGGATGAACATTCTCGTTCTATAGGTAGGACTGCCCTCTATTATAGAAGGGTGAGGGTCGACTTTCGTACTTTGGATCTGCTAGCGCTGTGAATTACCTTATAACTACGCAGCAGGAACGATATGGAAGCACCTACTCTATTGGTCGTCTACTCTCTCGAGCTCGTCTTTCTCTAGGTGTAAAAAGGACATTAAATGATATCTCCAAAATTCGATGTACTTCTTCAAGTGTAGGACATATCTCATTTTTGCCAAATCTAAAAACCATCGCCTTTGCATCTGATCCAGTCTGTATCGGATATTCATTTCCTCATGTTAGACCAAGTGAAAGAAGCGTCATAGAATGTGAGGTCAACCAAATCACAATCAGCAATGTGATCTGCGAAATCTTCAATACCTCTTCTCTGATTTACTGCCAGTAAAGTAATAACCCCTTTCATATTTGATTGCATAAGTCATTCATTTGACTTTCACTAATTGTAAATGATTTATAAGATCAGGACTAAATTTGCATAATATAAAATTACATAACTAATTTTATAACAATCACAAACTAGAGGGGGCTAAAATATATTTTACTGAATTACACACAACACCCATCCATCTCATATAAATAGTTCCTTATTCCAATTTCTTCACTCAAGATCGCCATCTGCCACATCTCGCCCTGCATTGCGGGGAGAGGCAAATCATCTCACTTTTCCCCATTTGTTTCCTACTTTGATTGAATGGAACAAAAATTAGATACCATAATTACCCTTGATAATGGCAGGGCCAAGAAGAAGCGTAGAGCAATGCAGCTTATCAGGGTTGTAATGTTCATGCTCCGTCGTCGCTCGAGAAAAATAAAGTCAGTTGGTGTGAAATTAGGCAACCTGTGGAAGTGGCTCGTGGGGTCCATGTGTCCATTACATCTCCAAAGCAAAGGTTCTCCGCAGCCACTCTCAATTGGAAATGGTGCACATGTTCTGACTTGTGATCAATCAAAGGATATTGATTTTGAGTGTGTCATCGCAGCCTTTTTCTCTAGGTGCTTCAGGATCCCCTCATTGCTCTAGCCGGTATGCCACGGTTGATAATCTCTAGGAGCTCAACCAAGAAGAGGAGAACGACGACGTTGAGTATGATGAGAATGGAGGGGATGAGATGATCGATGCCAAGGCGGATATGTCCATCGCTCAATTTTACGAGCAAATGAGGCTTCAACGTCTGGATTCAATTGATTGTCGTTACCATGAGATGATTAGTAGATCAATCGGTTAGAGATGGGAAGATTAAGATTGATATTATTTTATCAAGTCATAATTATGCATGCATTGCATGCATGAGGAATACATGTCGAATTTATTTATGGGTCAAAATTAGTGTTTTTAACGATTTCTTTCCTTGTTTGTTTTAATTTTATTTTATGGTAAGAGATCATGGGTGGAAGCTAGCTTATTAGTGAATCTTTTTTCCTAAAAATCAAGCTTATCAGTTTAATTTTATGTTGTATAATTAACTAAGTAAGAAATGAATTAATGTTCTTGAAGAAGGGGTGGATCTACAATAGGCTCCCTAACCTTTCGGTTTCAGTTTTTTTATGTTTCTGATTGCAACTGTTTTTGTATTGTATTTAATTCAGTTTGAAATGTGCCATGTGAATGATAGCATAGTTCATTGGTTATGTATATTTTCTTTTCTAAAAATAAGGTATTGTGTTCAAATCTTATTGTATCTGATTTGATACTCTTTCAATTTTTTGTCGCACTATTTTACTAATGTATTCTCACATGCGTTACACATGTTGATCCTCTTAATGTTTATGTCATATATTCGATAATTTTAACAAAAATATGAGATATATTATCCGCACTTTAGGCAACTTGAATTATCTACGTGCTATGAATATTTATCGAGATTTATGATCTTATCATCCGCACTTGTATCTTGTTATCAAAAATCATGTTTTATTAACTAAATAATACATCTTGGTCGAAATCGGCCAAGATAAAACCTTAAAACAAAAAATTACTAAGACGTTTGCATGAATGAGACTTCGTCAAGACGTAGGCCAAAATGAGACTTCGGCAAAGACGTAGGCCAAAATGAGATTCTGGCCAAGACGTAGGCCTGAATGAGATTTCAGCCAAGACGTTGGCCTGAATGAGATTTCAGCCAAGACGTTGGCCTGAATGAGACTTCAGCCAAGATGTAGGTCAAAATGAGATTTCACCCAAGACATTGGCCTGAATGATACTTCGGCCAAGATGTAGGTCACAATGAGATTTCGGCCAAAACGTAGGCAAAAATGAGACTTCAGCCAAGACATAGGCCGAAATGAGACTTCGGCCAAGATTTAGGGCCAAGACGTTGACTTGAATGAGACTTTGGCCAAGACATAGGCTAAAATGAGATTTCGACCAAGACGTAGGTCTGAATGATACTCCGGCCAAGATGTAGGCCAAAATGAGATTTTTAGGCAAAGACGTAGGATAAAATGAGATTTTGTAATATGTTTTTCATATATGTACATATATATGACACTTCGCTTATTTCACAAACGATAAATATAAAATGCTCATTTCCGTAGGTTGGAAAATCAACCAATGTGGTTTTGATCCTGAACTCGTAATTAATATCGCAGGTTGAATGTTATCAATTGAAATTTTATTGTCAACCAGTTTTGGCCCAACTTAGTCATTTTAGCTCTGTCCAATTGTCAAATTATGACTCAAGTATTGCCCCTCCATGTTCTGTTAATATCAACTTTTAGCAGATATTTAATAGAACATGTAATAACCAAAACACACTAGTGTGGATATTTGGCAAATATCATTTAACAAAAACATACAAATAATTGGCCTAAAAAATAATTAGGAGCAATTGGCTGAGAAACAACAATTGGCCGATAAAGCCAATTATTTTCGTTATCTCAATGGTTTAAAACATTGACTGTATTTGAGTCGTTGGATCTATTTAATTTCAATTATATTGCATCTTAGCCGTTCAACCCCTTCGATCTGGGTCGTTGCTTGATGGTATGTTTTTCTCAGGCCATTCATCTTAGTCGTTCGTCGTAGTGTTAGTTTTCGTTAAGTTTTTTCTCAGGTTATTTGGAAAATTATATATTTTTCAACTTGACTAAGGAATTTTTTACCCCATTTTTTAAAACAAAGAAATTTATACCCCTGGTCCACAAAATTCACATCACCACTTGCAATCTCTCTCTTCTTCACATTTCTTTTCATTTCTCATTGCACATGTCAAATCAATCTAATAATATCTTCTTCTTTTTTATTTTTTTAATGAAGTTTTTTATTCTACTTGAAATGTTCAAGTAGTTTTTACGACTACTTGAACCCTTCAAGTAATTATTCTTTTTTTGTCAGTCAACACCCATACCCCATATGACTAGGCTGATTAGTGTGGTTAGTCTGTGATGCACCTTGATTTTTCTTACGGTAGATGCTAGGCTTGATAGTGTAGGCTGATAGTTGAGTTGTTTAAGCTTTTTCTGGTTTGGTGTAGCTTTTTGCTTTGGTTTGTTCTGCGCGATTCCTAGGTGTGAGTTTTGTGTTGTACCTTTGTTTAGGTACTGTTCTTATCGATATGTCATGTGTGCTCTTTGTGTAGTATTATAGTGTGTCATTATTACCTTTCTAGCTCTAAGTTTAGCACTATAATGACAGTTGTATACTTGAGTTATGCCCTTTGTATAAATGTAATATTTTTTGTTAATATATTTTTGCCTTTGAACAAAAAAAAACTTAGCTATAAACTCCTCAACTCCCACATCAATCCCATTTTCCCCATCTTCACACACAAATCCATCATCTTTAATATCTGCACCCTTTAGAAAACTCACCCTCTCTCCATCAATACTGTAAACTTGATCATCTTTAACACCATCCCATTCCGCCTCATAATCAAAATAACCTTGTGGGTTTATGCATGGGATGTGAGGCATGTGGAATCTCTTAGAGGCCGGCCTGTGCATTTTCACGTGGAAAATCGAGGTCTTGTCGAACGGGAGCTCGTGTTCTCCCTAATGTAATTGGTCTCGACGTTTGGAATGGTCGATGCTCTTCATAAACTTTGGCACAAGGCTTAGCTCCATGAGAAAACCGGCGCTTGAACACGTCGCCTTGATGTGTCGATAATAACGCTAAGCGTAAGATGTTCCATGCTCTATGAGCTACATCAGTATTTTTCTTTGCCTTGTTTTGAGAGATTGGGATTTGATCTATATATCAGATAATGGTGATGGTGGGTTTAAATTTGGTGTTGCACAAAGGTAGCCAAAAGACAATGTTTGATAATACAAAAAACTAAATTTGCTATAGGAAGATGTTGGCGGCATACACTGAAAGTTGATTGAAAGTTATGGATTTTTCAGATGTCGAGGTAGCAGAGGAAGCAGTGGTTATTTATATGTTGTTTCTCTGTACATGGTATGGTTGGTTAAGAGAGAAAGAAGAGGTTTGGTGCGAAGATATGAAATGTGGGGGTAATTTCTGGGTTTCATTTGGTTTTTAAAATAAATTCTAGAAATAATGTAGTTTTGAAACTAATTCCAAAACTAAGGTGAAAACGGCCACGTCGGAAGGCGTCTTTTGTAAAGACGACTTCAAGTTGGCAAAAGTCATCTTTGCAAAAGACGTCTTCAGTGCAGAAGCTCCCACCTCCATACAAAAATCATCAACACAACCCTAACACAACTTGCATACAAAAATTATCAATCCTGCAGAATAATTTATGACTTTATCACACATTTTCAATGAACAACATACATTTTTAACAAATTTTATGACTTTACATTTTATATTATTCTACAAAAATTTAAATACAAAAAATATAAATCAATCACGTTCCACACGGTGGTCGTTTTCTCATTCTTCTTGAGCGTCTTTCATATGTTTGTAGTTGAGTTACTTGTGATGATGAACCTTCCTCCATAATAGCTGCTGCTACACTTTCTTTCTCTATAATAAACGGCGGGTCTTGCTCCACAATATGTGAGTCTTCATCCACAATAGGAGCATCTTCCACAATATGTGAGTTTCGGGCACGTCTTCTACCTCCTCATCCAGGAGCACTAGCTCGTCCTCCTCTACGCCATTGAGGTTGATGAAATGGTTCAGAAGTGGAACCAAGTTGAGTCACTGGCTCTCCTCCAAATGTATAAAAGATCGGCGACGTGTATAACTCCTACTGAGCATAAATGGTTCGTCTCGAGGCATGTGTGATTCTTGTTGACTTCTTTGAGATGAGTTGTGCACTCCATGCCTTCGGAAAAAGGAGATTGATAAGCCGCATTCGCTTGTCTTATTGCTTGTGCGGCTGTCTCACACACATTATGGATTCGAGGCATTATCCAAGACGGCTCAGTATCATCAAGTGTCAAATTGTTAATATTGTCCAGACTCTCCGTCTAGATAAAAAAATATTATATAAGTTACTTATTAAATGACCATATAAGCCTATTAATTACATAAATTAATAAAAAATTACCACTAAATCATATAACGCTCCCTGATGAGTTATGTATCATCGTGTGATTCTCTGATATCATAACATGTATGAGTTGTCATATCCATGTTCATCCACGTGCCCCTCAGCAATGTGTGTCCTACGATCATCCCATCTCTCAATCTATGCCCGATGTTGGATGCCCTAATTTAGTTCATTTCTCCCCCTTAAGTCGATGTCATGCAACCGTCTTTCGATATCACATGACTCGGGCGCACGTTGAATCATATCGAATTGTCTTAGAACACGATCTGGTTGATGTCATTCCACTATATGAAAGCAAATGAGAGGAGAGACAGACTACCATATATATCCGTGCATGATGCAACATTCATGAAGTGTATGGATAATATCATTATAAGGTTTCCATATAACCTATAAAAACCATATTATAAATAATATGACAAAACCCGATTATTACCTATGTTATAAATAATAAACATAGTATTACCTGATCTGGAGTTTGTCTGTCTAATGCAAATCGATACACTTCAAGAACATGTGTGGAGCTCTCTGTGAGACTAAAAACATCTCTCCATCTATGAGATAAATTGCACAGTTAAATTCATGTAAATGATAACATACATATATAATAATCAAATGAGTTGACTTACCGTATACCCAAAGGAGGAGGTAGCATTGGAAGTCCATCTTCCGCGACATTATCATGTCTCGCCCGTTGCACCCTCACTGGTGCCAAATGTGGAAATTGGTCCCATGCCCATAATTGTAGTAATATTAGTGGGCCAACAATATCAGAAGCATTTTTATGACTGGCTTTGCACATCTTCCTATACAACTATGCAAGACATGCACTACCCCAACTATACTGATCAGCCTCAGTAAAATCCTCTAGTGAAGGCAAGAACATCAAATGCACGTTAATGTTTGACATATCACAAAAAAGGGTACTTCCGATAAGTTGTAAAATATATGCAAGTGCATAACGTTGCACATAAAGCTCATCATCATCAGAAAATGGGGGAAAATGTGCAGTCAAACACGTCATATGAAACGTGATCCTTGTAAATCATATGGGCCTGGTCGAAATCCTAACGAATCTTCACATATCCTTGGCCAATCTCGTTGTGCATTACCCGTTACCGCCATCCCATCAACTGGAAGTCCTAACTGTATTTACACATCTTGTAGAGTAATAATACACTCACCATGTGCCATATGAAATGTTATGTTTCAGGACGTCATCTCTCAACAAAAGATGTGATCAAGTGTAGTCGAGGGCGATAAACTCAACCCTCGCAACTCCATAAAATCCAACACGTATCAAATATGGAATAATACGTCTATGGAGTGGCATGTTCTGAAGAACAACTGGAGTTTGTCGGCGACAATGTAAAGCACGAAAATCCTCCTAGTCCCAAACATGTTGGGATCTATGTTGATCCTATAAATACAACACCGAGCTATCTTGTGGTTCAAGCTCCATGATATCCTGAAAATGAGTATAGTTCGAAATACAATGATTATATTGAATTGCATAAAAATGTACTAAGTCAAATATTACATTGAATTATCATTCATGTAACATAAAACTACCATAGGCTTTTCCCCCATTTGTCGACCTACTAAGCAATACACAACAATTTATGAACTAGATCTAGAAATTCTATAAATTAATCTACAAATTCAAAGTTAATAACTACAATTTCACAATATATCAACCAATTCATAAATAAAATCTTACAAATTAAGAATTTAAACATCACATAATTGAGAAAATGTATATAGAATTTGAGAACCCAAAACACATGAAAATCTAGGGTTTGAGAGAGATTAAATAGATATATTACAAAATTGATGACATATATCCATACAACATTCATAAAAAATGAATAATTTCAAGATTTGAATAACAAATTTAAGAGATAAAAGGAGTTAGAAATATACCTAAGGTTTGAGGAGTTCTTGCTAGTAATTTAAGAGATTGAGAATTTTTTTATGAATGAGAGTGATATAAGAGTGAGAGGGTGTAATGTCGGTGAAATGTAAGTAAACTCCGGCCACAATCGACGACGAACGGCAGCGGGCCGAGGGGCTTTTGTTCGAGGGCGTTTTGTTCGCAAAACAACTTTGCTTTTTGTCTGTATTGTGAGGTTATAATGTATCGTTGAAGGCGTCTTTATAAAAGACGCCTTCTACTATTAATGAAGACGTCTTCTACTTTTATGAATGACGCATTCTACTTTTATGAATGCGTCTTTACAAAAGACGTTTTCTACGTGACCTCATTTATGACCACTCCAACACGAAGATATCTTTTACAAAGACGCATTCATTTTAGCTGTACGCTTCAACCTACTTTTGAAATTTGTTTCAAAAGTATTATATTTTAATTATTTTTTTCAAATATACTCTAGAATACTCAAAAAGGTGGTGGAGGGCTGTACACGGGCTATAACAAGGTGAAAATGAATTTTGTCTTTGGCAACAGAAAACTTTATTGGCCTTTAGGTCCAACCAATTAATTTAATATAAAACGTTCATGTTAAATTAACAATTGCTTAATTTGGGGATTTGTATTTGAAAATATATTTTTTTAGATTAGTTTATCATAGTTATCATCTTTAATAATTTTTTTAGATTTTTCTTTAAGTTCAACCGAGTGATTTGCATACCGTACTCTTATTTAAAAGTATTTGAATTTAAAATTTGGAAGAGAAAAAACATTAAAGTTCATAACCTTCATCGTTGAGGCCAACCCTTCAGTTCTCTATTACATTTAATAATTAGCTAGAATTTATAATCACCAAAAAGAAAATAGAAGTACATGGCAAATGTCACATAATTAGTTGTACAAGTGACATGTAATATTTTCAATTGGTATTTATGACCAAATTATGGGCTATTCAAGAGAGAGTGTTAGAGTTATATATTAAAAATTTAATAATTAATCTTAGACCTATCAGTACATATAATAAGTTTTAATTGATTAACTGGTATAGTAATTTTTTATAAGTTGATATTTTATCACTCATTAAAATAATTTATTTTAATTAACTAATTGACACATCAATTGATCAATTAAAAATTAGTCGATCAGTATAAATTTGATCTTAAAAATTTAATTTAGATAAGAAGGATGGATTCAATTAGGCAAACATTATTTTTTGAAAAATAAATAAGGTTTAGCAGCACTATAAGTTTAAAGAAAAACTGAACCTGTTTCATTAACTATGAGCTGTTTAATTATACAGCTCAAAAGACGTGTTAAATGAAAGAACTAAAAGACAAACCATCTCATAGCCAACAGTTGTCAAATGGTCTCTTAAAACGTTAATTACTAATTGGTCTATGTAAACGCTTCTTTTAAATATAGAAAAAACATTTTTTAAATAATTAAGTTAGGAAAACTCGAGAAATTCATCATCATTAATGTGATTCAAATATGTTATTCGATTTAATCTAATATGTTAAATTTATATTTTGTCTAAAAAGTAATCGGTCACACCACTGACATTATATTTAATAAATATTCTTAAAATAAATGAAAATCTTAAACTATCATAAAATATAATTAATAGATGTAATAATATAATTGGAGTACGTTATTCTTCTTCAACAATTCACAAGTTAAGTATTGTCTAATTAATAATATCTTTAAACACATATAGAGACTAAATTCTAAGGTCAAAGAATTTGTTCCTAATTATATTAAACTGTGTATTGAAGGTGGAACAATGATTAGAGAATAAATTATAATATTTGTTTATAAATTCTCTAAGCAAATGAAGCATGTATCTCATTAAACATTATTAAATATAAAAGAGAGGAAAAAAGAAATTGGCTAAATTGGAGGTTGACCAATTAAGGTCAATGGAGAAACGTATAGATTTTCAGTTCGATGATGTGCACTTGGATACCACTCATATTTAATGACTCTTGTTTCTTTCTTTCAATATGTTCATCGGCCATCTTCCTTCGGCTACATTGCCCATCTCAATTTCTGTAATTAGGTTTTCTAATTTGTCAATTTTTCAATTGTGAAATTGATTGAAAAATTATAAAAAGTTTAATGAAATATTATTAAATAGCATGTTGTTATATATAAAAATTAGTTTCGCAAATTTTTATTTTTCTATTATATTTTACTTACCGTCTCTTATAAAAGTTTTGTTCTTAGCATTAACATGAAACTTCTACAAAAACATGAATTATTATTATTATTGTTACAATATAGAATGGAGGATCCGGTTATTATGAAGTTATTAATTTCATTCCACTAGAGTAAGAAAATCAAATGTTCTACCTCAATTTCTTGCGAAACCAGTGTATATATGGATGGAGAGTGATAGTTCTTAATTTTTATAAGTTCATGAATCAAACTGACAAAGTTAAAATTTGAGATTAAATTGACAGCGAATAAAAAAACTTCAAAAATTTAAAATGTATTTTATCGAATGGCCCTCCCCTGCACAATGACTAATTCTCACCTATAATACAAGTCAATATCATGAAAATTAGCTTGTAATTAAAACTATGAAATTGCATGGTGATATGTTTCATACACTGTTGTGCAGCCCATTCGACTACAACTTTTCTTTTGGGTAAAAAATCAAATCATTTCATTCATAATCACGTCGCATTACAATCCAGAGATTATATAATCTCTGTGGCCCATTCAACAACAACTTGCTTTCTTTAAACTAGAAACAAACTCCAGCTATTAGTTGTTGTAACTAAAGTACACAAGAAGTCTGTGATTTCTGTTATTGATTTCTTTGATCAAGGTGGAAGAGTCTAAAAAAATTCTGATTCTCTCATTACTTACTTGTAATGTACTCTCTATGATCCATAGGAGAGCATAATCTTCAGCAAGAACAACACATTACACGTCACTTACTTGTAACATAATGTCTATGGCCTACTCGACTACAATTTGCTTTGTTTAAACTAGAAACAAACTCCAACTATTAATTGTGTGACTGACGTACACAAGAAGCAACCCCAAACTAGAACTAATATGACAAGTGAAAAAGAAATCTCAACACATTAATAATTACTAATGAACTCAGCTAGCTAGCTAGCTTCCACTTCATCAAAATAATCATAAGAACGGTAGAATGCAACTTCATGTACGTACTGGTTGCATGGACCCATGTTTTTGGGCGATTCGCTTTTCTCATGTGCTTTTATAATTTTTTTTAACTTTTTTCTTTTCTTTTAATGGAAGACAGTTCAATCAGACATTCACGGGGGTAACAACGAATCGGAGCCGTTGGATGGATTTCTTCTCCCTGAAAAAGTGGTTGTACTTGAACCTTCCATTTTTAGCCCACCGATTACTTTGCCTAAGAACTCGCTCCAAAGTCCACACTAAAACAACTACGAACTAATTTTTTATTGCCATTCTGACATCCCTCAATCTTTCTTTACTCAATTCTCTTTATTCTACCGTTGTCTCTTTTAGCATTGATAGTGATTTCATATGTTATTCCCACAAAAATTATGCATATCGAAGCAATTTTATTTTATGTAGTAATATATATGTACATATAGAAATTAAAGATGGGGTATTAGAGAAGCAGGAATTCAAACAATAATAAATAGTAAATTATTATTTGAAGTAAGATTTAAACTTTCAAGTATTAAAAAAATTAATTAGCAACGATTAATTAGTACTCTCACTCATTAATTAATGTTAAAAATAAGAAGAAAGATTACAAAAGAGGAGGGAGAAGAGTAATTTATTTTCAGAACAAGTTTTTCTCTCAAAATTATTAAGAGTTGAAAACCAGTTCTAAGAACAAATGGGAGAAGGCAACCTATAAAGAACACTTACCTGATTACATAACAGAATAAATCGAAATGATGAATTACGTGCCGGATCTTGTAAGAAATCACAAAAATGAACTTCCCGTTTGTTCCACAACCCAAGAGCCATTGATTTTTTATGTGAAATCTTGATTTTGATGTTGGAGGAATGATTTTTCTTTGTCTATACAATAGGTCCGAATTTTTACTTCTCTCAGATAAAAAATAAAGTTCATCATTTTTCATAGAAGTTAATGATCATTATTTATATTAACCACAATTGGTAGTTTTTCATATAAAAAACTACAAATCATCCTTTTTCAAAATCGGGTCAGGTCAACCCATCATGGGTGCCCAAATCCGAGTTTTCTAACATCTCTCACCCGCACATGAAAGGATAGAATAAGTTTAATTACAAACGATTAAACATTCATATACTAATAAATTCATACAGGCAAATGGATCGTGTGACCTGCTAGCACATATAAGAGCTAGTGCTATGAACTTGTTAGGGATAACATAGCAGCCCCAAAACTGAAGACTGTCTACTCGTCTCGCTATGCCCCAGACGTATTGTTACATCAGTTCAAACATCTCTAACCCCTCAAAGAGTGCTTGACTTAATCAAAATATGTATTCACAATCATGTACTAGCCACTACGAGGCGACATAATTGGTTGACCGGTGAACACATTTTAGATATAGACAAAAAATGTCTTCCTTCCCTACATATATAGCTTAGCTTCAAATAAATTATTTTCCTGGACATGTTACATTAGGTCAAATTACCATAATCGTAGGTAACATGTTAAAGTAACAACACTTATTTATCACGTCACTATATAGTTGAAAGTCACATAGGGCACAAAAATGAGGTTTCAAAGTACCTCAAAGGACTCGTACAATGTGAGAGCATGAATTCTATCTCACATTTTCCTTATCTAGTCGTAAAAAACACATGTGGTATGAACACATGCTATAGTGATTTCCTCTTCATAGAAAGAGTGTATGTTTATTATAATTTATATTGAACCACTATAAGGATCTTAACTCAGTGGCAGATACCAAAATATTTCTCACGCCTTGCTCGAGATCTTACTAGCTTGCTCCTCATAGCGCCTATCATAAGTTCTCGCATCCCATCCACCAACCAAGCTACATGATCTTGTGAATCTTGTCAATCCATGAATTAATATTTAAACCTCATCTTGACCTCTTGTCAAGGCGACAACCTAATTAAAGTACGCTTTGTTCACACTTTCCAAATATTTTAAGCATACAATGTCTCATCTCAGCTCACTCTTCAAGCGCCTAAGGTTAATGCTTGTATGAGTAAGTCGGTCTATGCCTGGAGACATGCATTTTCATTTTATCCAAACATGATATGTGTATTTTGTGCTACAAATAAATAAAATAATGAACAACATCAAGTTCATTAATTAATAACATTGATAAAAAATGTACTGAAAATTACACATCATATTACAATCTGTACAAACCTAGAGATTTGACATGGCTTAGAAAAATATCTCTAAGGATTGACTTTGTCAAAGGATCAGTCATCATACGATGTGTAGAGACATGTTGTATCACTATTTCCTTTTGCGCTATCATATCTTGTACAAAATTATACTTAGTGTCTATATGCTTCATTTTTCTATGATACTTCGGATCTTTAGTATAAGCGATGGCTACTTGACTATCACAAAATAAAGTCACTGGTTTTGATGTACTAGAAACAACTTGTAAATGTTCCAGAAACCTTCTAAGCCAAATTGCCTCTTGCACTGTAGCCGAACACGTTATAAATTCCACTTTCATAGTTGATAACACAATGCATGTCTGTTTCTTTCTACTCCAAGATATGACGCCATTGCTTAGCATGAAAGCATATCCAGATATTGATTTACGTTCATCAGGGTCACCACGCCAATCAGCATCTGAGTAACTTACTAGTTGCAAATCGTTTCCTCGATAGCATAAACATAAGTCTGTAGTGCCTTTAAGGTAACTCAAAATACTCTTAACAGTTTTCCAATGAGCTTGTCTAGGATTCGATTGATAACGGCTGACTAAACCAACTGCATAACATATATCAGGGCGTGTACACAACATAGCGTACATCAAACTTCCAATGACATTCGAATATGAGACTCTGGCCATGCTCTCTTTTTCTTATGTAGTCTTCGGATACATTTCATGATTAAGGAGTTCACTCTTTGTTATTAGAGCGTCAATGGATTTGCAATCTCGCATATTGAATCGTTCAAGTATTTTCTTAATATATGACTCTTATGACATAGCAAGAAGTCTTTTTGAACGATATATATATATCTTCACACCTGGTATGAATGTTGCTTTAAAATGAGAATACGACCATTATTTAATAGTAACGACAAATATTTTATCATTCCCAGCCAAAATGATATCATCTACATATAATGATAGAATTACAAAATTATCCTCAGCATGTTTGACGTAAACACAATGGTCTTCATCGATCATCATAAAACCATAAGAGGTTTTGGCTCTATGAAACCTAAGATACCATTGTCTAGATGATTGTTGGAGGTCATATATTGATCTTAGGAGCTTGCATACTTTGCGCTCCTGGCCTTTTGCAATAAAATTTTCAGGTTGTTGCATGTAAATTTTCTTCATCTAGTTCCCCATTCAAGAAAGCAGCTTTTACGTACATCTGGTGTAATTCTAAATCCATATGAGCAACAATGGCTAAAATTAAACCTATGGAGGCAAAGCTAACAATAGGTAAAAAAGTTTCCTCACAGTCTATTCCTTCTTGTTGTGTGTAACATTTAGCTACCAAACGTGCCTTATATCTTTCTATAGATCCATCTTCCTTGCGTTTAATTTTGAGAATCCATTTGTTCCAAATAGCTTCATGTGCTGGTAGAAGATTAACCAAGTCCCAGACATGGTTTGTTCTCATTGACTCCATTTCTTCTTCCATTGTTTAACCAATGATCTTTTACAGCTGATGAAAGAGCATCTCGTACAGTTCTCAGCTCATGTTCATCATTTGCAGCAATCATAAAAGCTATTCCCTCGATTTCAAAATGTCGACGAGGAATACTTTTATGAGTACTTCTCCATACATAATCTTCTTATAGATTAGTATCATCGGTCAAAATGTTACTCCCACTCGGATCAAGGAGATGAGACACATTCTCATTCATTTCAAATGTCTGATCCGTAGTAACATTAGTGTCAAGATCTTCTATCTCATATAGACTAAGATCCTGACTAGCTTCTCTTTTGCTAGGAAATCCATTCTCTAAAAACGTGGCATCTCTTGATTCAAATTCAGAAAAACTTCCATTAATTTGTTCACCGATAAACACGTATCCTTTGGAGTGTTCACCATATCTTATAAAAATTGACTTTTTACCTCTCGGTCCAAGTTTACCATGTTTATGAGAAGAATTGTGAATATAAGTTGTAGACCACCAAGGTCACAGATTACTTAAGTCAGATTTTCTGTCCATCCAAAGTTCATATGATGTGGAAGTTACTGATTTGGAAGGTACACGGTTAAGTAAATATGTAGCAGTAAGCAACGCATCTCCCCAATATGAAATGGATAAGCTCGTTTGTGCCATCTTAGACCTTACCATATCTAGAAGCGTTCTATTCCTTCTTTCTGCAACACCATTTTGTTGTGGTGTTCCAAGAGTAGTTAGTTGTTTAGATATACCATTTTCATCACATAATTCTTTGAATTGATCATAAAGATATTCATAGCCTCGATTTGTTCTTAATGCTTTTATCCTTTTATCTATTTGATTCTCCACTAAATTCATAAATCGTTTGGAGCAGTCAAATACTTCATATTTATGGGAGATTAAATAGCCATAACCAAAATATGCGAAATAATCAATAAAAATGATGAAGTATGGAACACGACATCTCGTCCTCACATTCATAAGACCACAAATATCTTAATGAATTAATTTGTAATGGATAATCAGCTCTTTTTACCTTTCCAAATGGTTTTCTAGATATTTTTCCGGCAAGACAATGCTCACATCTAGGCAACTCTATCTTTACAAGTGAGCCTAATAGACCTTCTTTAGTAAGCCTATTCATTCTATCTTGCCCTATATGACTTAATCTAGCATGCCATATATTAGCATCAATCACATTATTACTAGATGATGCTATTAAAAAATAATAGTCATTACTAGCATTGTTATGTTAAGTGTCTCGAACAATAAAATCATTCGAAAAATAACCAGATCCATAGTACTTATTATCTAAATAGAAGTTTGCACCACCTGATGAAAATTGATATTGAAACCTAAACCTCGGAGAACAGTTACAAAGACTAAGTTTCGCCTAATCTCATTAGCATAAAGGACATCATGCAGGAATAACGTCTGATCACCACACAACTCAAGCTTGCAAGTGCCAATTCCTTCAACTTCTACTTTGGAATTGTTTCCTACATAGATCCATCTTGCTCCCAGTGGGACTCGACGATACTTTATAAATGCTCCTCTCTCTCTAGCTACATGGTCGGTTGCTCATGTATCTACAATCTATACATGATAAGATTCAATTAGTAACACACCGCTAGAAGCATAACAACAGTGAGAAGTAATATTAGAAAGTACCTTGTCTTTTTCTGGGTTCACTTGGAGACGTGGTGTATTCACGCGCAAAGTGAACCAAAATGCCATAATTATAGCATTTCATCTCACTTTTATTCTTCATTTTACCGCTACGTTTGCCTCTTATATGACGGTTGGTCTCAGGTTTCTTACATTTGTGCTATGGGCTTGCACCTTTTCTTTTCTTTCCCTTATTGAAAAATTTGGAATTTTCCTTTCTCTTAAAACCTCTCTTTTGAGAACATGTTTCAGCAACATAAACTTGAGTAGAAGTCTTAGTAGCTTCCAAGCGCTCAGCTTCTAATTCAACATGACGCCCAATATCATTAAAAGTTTTTATATTTTCATTGTGCGTCATGTTGACCTTCATGTTTTCTCAATTTTGAGGGAGGGAAAGAATGACAGCTTGAACTTGTTGTTCATCAGTTAATGCATGCCCATCACTCTTTAACTCTCTGATCATATTTGACATTTCTCTCAAATGTTGTTTCATTGTGTGATGCTGACGCTTCATATAGGTGTCAAATTTGATCGTGAGTTGTCTCAGTCTTGTTGCTGAAGCCAAACTAAATTTCTCTTTTAGAGCATCCCACATATCCTTGGAAACTTCAAACTTTTCAAACTCGCACATAAGATCATCCTGCATGCAACTCAACAACGTAATGCTAGCTATGTTGTTCTTTCATTTCCATAATCGGTAAGCCTCTTGATCTCTTCTATACTGAGCATAAGTACCATCTTCAGGTTCAGTCATACTGTTTTCAAGGGTTTCCAGAACTTCTCGTTCCTCGAGAATATTATAAACTTTTCGATGCCAAATATCAAAATTATCACCGTTCAGTTTCTCACCCTTGTTCAGTCCAGCTATTATATTTTTGGATGAGGAAGCCATATCAACTACAACATATAAACGCAACAGCGCATATAAATACTAGCACTTCAAAAGAAAAAAACACACATTCACATCTTAAAGTTATGGCAAACTTAATTAAGTCAATGATGATATGATATTGAGTATAGCATCGAAAGTTCACAATGCTTACAATCATCTCCCAGACAAAATATCATATTACCATTACTTTATATACCCAAAACATAACAAAATACATCACTTATTATTGTTATTATTATTATTTTTCTTTTATCATGAATCCAAACCATTACGATTTAACAACAATTCAATACTTGGGCAGCAAATGAAATACACAATGCCTAAGCAGAACAATTCAATATTTTGTCCACATAATTTTAATTTTTTTTTATTTTGATCACTCAACATACAAATAAAAATCAATTAGTAAAAAAATATTGAACGAATTCCAAATAGTGTTAATTGTAAATGATTTATAAGATCAGGACTAAATTAACATAATAAAAAATTACATAACTAATTTATAACAATCACAAACTTGAGGGGTCTAAAATATAATTTAGTGAATTACACAACACCCACCCATCTCATGTAAATAGTTCCTTCTTCCAATTTCTTCACTCAAGATCTCCCATACCATATCTCGCCCTGCATTGCAGGGGGAGGCAAATCATATCACGTTTTCCCTTTTTTTTTTCAACTTTGATTGAATGGAACAAAAATTAGATACCATAATTACCCTGGATAATGGCAGGGCAACCAATAAAGTGAAAAAAAATCTCAAAAAAACGTAATATATTTATTATATAAAACCACCAAACTCAAAAGGTGTTAACACGCTAGAATTTTGTGAACATTCTTAACCGAATAAAGGTAGTTGCATACAGAAAACATCAAGAGCACAATTCACCAACGACCATGTTTAACGATTTCTCTCTCTCAAACATTTTGTTTCCTTTTTTTCAAGTGTTTTTACACAAATGGGGTTAAATTCAATTTCTCTAGTTAAAACTTATTCTTCATACAATGAGTTATTGTTTCTACTGTAGTACTTCAATTTTTTTAAACAGTATATTGGAAAAAATAACCTCCAACTCTGAAAAATAATTCACTATAGAAAAATAATTACGTAAATGCAACTGAGGAATTGAAAATCAGTTTAAGAAATTCTTTAAACCATTAACGGGAAACTGTTTGGGATAAACCCATTGCATAAACCGAATGCAACATACACATGCCAAAATCATCGAATACAATATATATAGATTCATAAGAAAAGCAGTCGAATTGTTAATCAAACAGCCCGATTAACATGCTTCTAAAAAAATATGCAATACTGGATCTAAGAACAACCGACATGCAAAAAAATAGAAGATAACAAACTACTTTGCAATCCGCTCAGAGTCTAAAAACCTATTTTTGACAGTTATCTAGGCACCAAAATATCATGATTATGCTCTTATACTAATGTGAAAAAGTACCGAGTCAAGAACACTTACTTGATTACGCAGTGGAATATATCGAAATGATAAATTACGTGCCGGATCTTGTAGAAAATTATGAAAATGAACTTCCCACTTGTTCCACAACCTAAGAGCCATTGATTTTGTATGTAAAATCTTGATTTTGATGTGGGAGAAATGATTTTTTCTTTGTCTATGCAATAGGTCCGAATTTTTACTTCTTTCAAATAAAAAATGAAGTTCCTCATTTTTCATAGAAGTTAATGGTGGTTATTTTATATTAACCACCATTGGTAGTTTTCACATGAAAAACTACCAATTATCCCTTTTCAAAACTAGGTTAGGTCAACCCATTATGGGCGCTCGGATCCGAGTTTTCCAACAATAGACAAGGAAAGTGGAGTTCATCAAGAACTCATTACTTACTTGCACTATTCTATTTTACAAAAATAAAAATATTTTACATTTCTATTTTTGACTAAGAACAATAAAAAGCATAAATAGTTGTTTAATTAGTCGACAACTAGTCCAATAAATTGAAGAAAAGATGAAAGATTCCTCGATAATTGTTATCTTAGTCTTCGTGTCTTCATAATTGCTCTGTCATGATTGTTGTCTTTGAAAGTCATTGTGACTACTGTATATTGGAGTCCTTGATAATTGCTATCTTGGATTTTTGTGCTCCGATTATTGATTCTTGGGGAAGTCATTATTGCTTGTCTTGAGGATCATTATGACTGTTGCATTATGCTGGGGTGTCATTATGATACATGTTCAAAATTACTTGATCATTTGATTTTTGATTATTCAAACATTGACATTTTACCAAAGGTAAACTGTTTTTTTTTCATCGTCACTGAGATCAGAACTATCAAAGGGGTCTTGTGAGTCTTGAAAATGATCATAAGTCCATTGAGGAAGGATGTGACCTTATGATTTATCCTTCAACAGGATCTTTCAAATGAGCAAATGAGAGTTCAATATGAAAGTGATTTTCACTGGGTATTTCTTTAAAAATAAGAGGATGATTTTCTGTAAATTGTAATTGGTTGATCAAGTGATTGGGCATCAAAAGGTAGGATAATTGAGAAGGGGTCAAATTGGTTGACTAGGTTTGATTTGTAATTGGGCCTGATGGACTCATGTATTGTTGATTGGGCTTAGTTAGGAATAGATGACTCATATTTGATTTGGGCCTTAAAGGTAAATTGTTGAGTCGAAGACTTTTCTATAATTGAATCATTCATCATTCTCGCATGATTTCTAAAGGTGATAGTGATTCTTTTTGTTAATAATTCCACAACATGCTTATGACCCTTTTGAAATCTGTCACGCATGACGAAGAAAGTCCCTTCGAGTATAAAAAAATTCTTTGAATGTTATCTGGAAATTCAATTTTAAATATTGCTTCTCCCAAAAGGTTCACAGTTAAAATTTTTATGTTACAGATTTCATTATCCTTGTGAAAACCTATTTTCCAGCTTTTTCATACCATTGAGTTAGTGCTGCATTAAAGTCATGCTTCTGTTGGAATATATCCATAAAGTAGTGTGTAATAACTATTTACTTGTATTTAGTTATTTCTCAGACATTTGTATTACATAATTTTTTATGAATAAATTGAAATTTTATTTTAAATTAAAACGTGTTTATAAATTACTCAAGTCCTGAAACTATTGTCAACGAAAGAAAAATGAAGACAGAAGCGTCTCCAGACAAATTATTCTGAAATAGTTCAGAATGATATTCGTAGTCTTAGGATCGACTGGGAAATCAAATCCGATTACAACTGTTAGATTGAACCGTTGAATGTCAGTCTTGTGGCATAAAAGTAGAGACTCAAATGCTTAACCTAGAAATGTTATGAACATGTTGAATAGACCAATAGCAAATTAGTTTAGAGCCCAAAATTGTTTACCTAGCTCTAAATCTAATTGTTATACCTTAAGGGTAGTTTCACCATTACCTTAATCTTGAGGTGAATATGTAACTTGACTTGGTTAGTTGTAATCTTTGATATGTCAAATGAGTGAGTTAGAATTGGCGGGCAATACCTCGACTGTTGGGATTGTAATTTAATTAAGTAGAAGTTGCGTGATTAACAGATATGAAAATTTGTGGTTGGATTGTGAAAGCAAAAATGTCACATTATGCTTTATTGATGGGTGTGTGAATAAATTAACTTGGCCAAATATCCGATGAAATGTGTCATTGAATAAGACTTGTGAATTATACAAGACAATTCACTATAATGTCTTTCTTATTCACAGTCAATAAAGGAATTAAGAAAATTATAACAAGAGGAGTAAAATGGTAATTTTACATTATGCTCTTGTTACTAATATTCTCGATGGATATTATATTAAAATATTCTGTGGACCGTGAAAATAAATAGAGTGTATTTACACCAACAAAAAATATAGCGCACATGAATCGAGAGTTGATTCGGCATCGAATATATAGTGGAGTCGTACGATGTCAGGATTAAATAAGTCAGGAATTAGGTATTTGAATCATAAGCTTTGTTCATGTGGGTCCATTCGGTCTCAGAGAACAAGAATAGAAAAATGAACTAAGTTGGACCAAAATGTGTTTTGGTACAAAGGCATATTTCCTACAGCTATATGTGATAGGTGATGTCACTTAAGTTAGTTAAGTGTAATTGTTATATTGAATTAATTATTTATTATTTTCTAATTATTAGATAATTAGTTAAATAAATTAATTAATTAATAATGATCAATTATATTTATCAATTGGATTGATGAATTTCGATACAACTAAAACTCTAAGAAATCATGTAATTTTCAGCAATAATAGATAATTAGGAGATTTTTTAGAAATTTTATAATATATATGGGTATATTTGTAAATACTAAAAATTACCTTTGATAAATATCTAATAGCAATTTGATTGCAAATAGATAATGAGGATATGATACATTTGTTGTTATCTACACGCTAAAGAAAGACAGAAAAATGTTTTCTCCTCTAACAACTGTTGCCGCCAAAATTAATCTGAAGAAGGAAGATTTGATTTGATTTTTCAATCGTTTTGAGAGCCCACACTCAAATTCTTACGTAAAATTCTTCTGAGATATATTTCTAAAATTAATGGGTGGTTTTTGGTGGACTGATTCATAAATCGTTCGTGGAAGATCAAGTTCGTGATTTTGATCTTAAAGCTTGAAGAACACGAAAAGTGCTCAAGGGAGTTCCACTAGTTCATAAATTCTCCGATATAGAGTAAAGGTACAAAATTGTTTTCCCTTAATCTATTTGTTTTAATATCGTATATGAATGATCAAACTAAAATTGATTTTAAATTATTTAATATGATTTTGATCTTAAAGCTATTGTTCGCACCAGAGTGTTCACTGGCTGCACTGTTCACACGCGGTACTGTTCACCGGTGATATTGTTCATGCCGGTACTGTTCACTGTGGAACTGTTCACCACTGGCTGACGCTCGTCGCTGCTGCCACGTGTTGTCCCTTGCATGGTAGAGTCCTAATCGGATTAGGAAATCTACAAGTTCTGGAAACCCATGGTTTTAGGAAACCTAGGATTTTTGAAATTCAAAATTTGAAATATGATTTCAAAATCAATTTTAGTTCATTGTTTAATTTTAATTTAATTTGGTAAATTTTTCAACACTTGTATGATTGTCATTTATTTTAAAATTATTTTAAAAATAAATCAATTTACTAATTACTTGATAATTTGTTTATCAAAGTAAAAATATGTTGGAAAAATAAAATTGTTAACTTGAAAATTATTTTGAAAATGAGACTAATATTTTGTAAAGTGTTACAAAATGGTGGGACAACATGGAGACGAATGAGCAAATTGCAGACGCCATGAAGATTAGTTCATAAATTAATTTATAATTTATTTATTATTCATTTATGGGTTGTAATTTTCTATGAGCTAATATGGAGGTTAAATTTAAATGTATGATTTAATTTTAATCGTGCATCATCATATAGCATGCCATATAGATTAGGGATATGCCAATATTAAATTAGCATGTAGCATGTATATGCACCATTGTAAATTAATTGATAATGGTTATTATTTAATTACAATGTGAAATTTATAATGGTTATTATTTTAAATTGGGATTTAAAATTAATAAAAGATTTATAAATTTCATCACATTTTTCAAATTAATAAAAGTTATGCTTTTTGAAAAACAACCAAAAATCCAATTTTTTTCAAAAACTAAGTGGGTGGGTCGTTTACGTTGAAAGATTCTCAAGGTCTCCAATGCAAACTTTATCGTGCCACGTGGAAGGGTTAAAACCGCCCATAGCGGTCCTCACTTGAATGTGAGAAACTTTGAAACTGTGTCACTTTAAGTCATTGAGTTGCTTCAGAAGCTAAGACTTTTAAAGGGAGTGGTGGGCAGGGTCGTCCCATAGACAGACTGTTAGTCCATATCAACTTTTAAGATTCGATGCGTTGGTTAAACACTTAGACTAAAGCAAATTGGAATCCCCCTATAGGGGCTAGTCAATGGGCAAGGGTGACCACAACTATTGGTGATTGGTTCAACTAGATGTAAAGACATTTGAGCGTTAACCAAACGAGAGAAGTCTTGATGCGAAATGAGATAGTTTAGACTTCATCCCTCGATGAGACAAGCTATCATTTTTCATCGTAACATCATGGAGAAAATAATTTTTAATGGATTTAAAATATTTAGTAGTTGCATCATGCATCATACTTTCCTAAGCAATTGAGCATTTATTTACACCGTTTTATTTATTCTTTTTAGTAATCATGTCGTTATCCTCTCTCAAAACTATTCTTAACGTGAACAAATTCAACAGTGAAAATTATGTGGATTGGAAATGAAATCTTGATATCGTGCTGACGGTAGAAAAGCACAAGTTCGTGCTCACTACCCCTTGTCCTCTTGAGCCTATTGTTGAATCGACGCAAGAGGAAAATGATGCTTATGCTTCTTGGTTGCATTCTGATGAGATCGTCAGATGTTACATCTTGGCATCTATGAGCAATGCGTTGCAACAACAGCCTCAAAACTTTGAGATTGTTGCTGATATGATATTAAACATCACTGAAATGTTCAGGGATCAAGGTCGTCAAGCGAGACAGATAGTTATGCGTAACTTCATAAATTGCTGGATGGAACCCGAAACTCCTGTTAGAGAACATATGATATTGATCATAAGTTATCTAAACGAGGTGGAGATCATAGGTGCTCATGTCAATGGCGAGACTCAAGTGGATATGATCCTAGGACTTTGCCTAGTACCTTTGAGAACTTCAAGTTTTATTATTTGATGAATAAGCTGAACTACTCACTTCCTGAACTCATGGAGGTGCTGCAAGCTGCTGAAACCCTATTTCTGAAGGGCAAGAGGAAATCTGGAGAGACTAACTTTACTGAAAGTAGTCCTTCCACCTCTAGCTCTAAGAAGAAATAGATAAAGGGTCAAAGGAAAGAGAAGAAGCAGAAGTTGAGAGTTGCCAAAGGCAAGAGCACCGTGAGAGTAGACAAGTCAGAAGACAAGTGTTATCACTATGGAGCTGCTGATCATTGGAAACGCAAGTGCCTAGAGTATCTCAAAGGGTTGAGATCTAAAGGTATAATAATGGTTGTTGAAGCCTGTTATGTAGCTGACTCTACTTTTTCTTGGATTATAGACCCTGCAGCTACTAACAGGGATTCAGGGAAATCAGAAGGCTTGACGAGGGTGAGTTCAGCTTCCACTGGAAGAATGAAGCACTAGTATCGGCAGCATCAGTGGGAACTTTTAAATTATGATTTCTATTGGTGCATTAATTGAGCAAGGATTTGATCTAAAATTCATTGATAAAGATATTAGTATTTTTAGAAATTAATGTTTAATTACTATAGCATGAATGATCAATAAATTATGTCACATAAAACCTGTAGTACCCATGATTTATTACATTGAAGTGGATATCGATTCACATATGGATAGTAAAAGGTAAAAGTATCACTCAACCGATCTAACCTATCTGTGACACTTACATCTTGGACATTTTAGCCTAGGCATGATTAAAAGACTTGCAAATGATGGTCTTTTACAATCTTTAAGTGTGGGTTCACTACCACGTGTGAATTTTTATATAGAAGGTAAAATGACCAAGAGACCTTTCTCATCAAAAGGTGAAAGAGCCACTCAATGTTTGAACTCATACGTAGTGATGTATGTTGGCCATTGACTATCCAAGAAAAATGAGGTTATGAATACTTCGTAACTTTCACAGACGACAACTCACATTTTGGTCATGTTTATCTAATGCATCAAAAGTATGTAACCTTTGAAAAGTTCAAAGAATATAAGGCCTTGGTTGAAAAATAATTAAAAAAATAAATCAAAACACTATGATGTGATCGTGGTGGAGAGTACTTGTTAGGAGAGTTCGAGGACTTTCTTAAGGAAATAGGTATTCTTTCTTAGCTTACAGCACCTGGTATACCACAGCAAAATGGTGTGTCAGAGAGAATTAATCGAACTCTGATGGATATGGTTAGATCCATGATGAGTTACTCATCCATCCCATATTCGTTCTGGGGATATGTTTTATTAACGACGGCATGTATTCTGAACCAAGTTCTGTCAATGACAGTGCCTAGTACACCATATGAAAGATGGTATAGTCAAAAGTCGTTCGCTCCCTATTTTGGAATATGGGTTTGCCCAGCACATGTTTTATGACCGAAGACAGGCAAGTTGGCCAGTCGTTCAAAATTGTGAATGTTTGTAGGATATCCTATGGGAATGAATTGGTATATCTTCCACAGTATGACCGACATGAAAACACTTGTTAGCATGAATGCTCGTTTTCTTGAAGAAGATTATATTAAAAGTGTACAGCCGAGAAGCACACTTGTGCTAGAGGAATTTTTGAGTGGGAAAACATCGACTCCCCAATCAGAAATTGTTTCTGATTCAATAATAGAAGAACCATGATAACAGCCAGAGACTATGGACCTCGACGTAGTGGGAGATTTGTGAGACAACCTGGAAGGTACATGTCCTATAGAGAAGGTTTGACAGTTATCTCAGACAAGGACCTAGTTGAACCAATCTCTTACTCGGGGGCCATGGCTGGTCCTAAAGCAAATCTATGGCAGGAAGCCATGAATGTTGAGATACATTCGATGTTCTCGAACAAAGTCTGGAAACTTGTAGATCCTTTTGAAAGGATAAAACCCGTAAGATGCAAATAGATCTATAGCCAAGGGCTACACCCAGAATGAAGGTATATACTACGAGGATACCTTCTCATCGGTAGCCATGCTTAAATCCATCTGAATCCTTTTATCCATTGCTACTGCCCTTGATTATGAAATCTGGGAAATGGATATCAAGACTACCTTTCTGAATAGAAATTTTGAAGACTCAACCAGACGGGTGCATGGAGAAAGACCAAGAGGGTAAAGTTTACGAATTGCAGAAGTCCATTTATGGACTAAAGCAAGCGTCACAGTCGTGGAATATTAGATTTGACAAAACTATTAAGAACCATGGATTTAAATAGTTGGTGGATGAACCATGTGTGTATAAGTTGATACACGAAGGGAGGTGTTTTTTCTAGTCTTGTACGTAGATGATATTCTACTCATTGGGAATGATGTAGGAAAATGTATGATGTCAAGTTTTGGCTTACAAAGTAATTTGACATGAATGATCTTGGAGAAGTTGCATTTATCTAAGGTAATTAAATCTTTCGAGATTTGAAAAACATACAATTGGCGCTTTCTCAAGCATCTTATATTGATAAGGTGTTGGATCGCTTCAGTATGCAAAACTCTAATAAGGGATTTCTTCCCTTTAGACATGGAATCAATCTCTCCAAGGAGCAGTCTCCCAAGACTCCTCAAGAAGAGAAATACATGATAAGAATACCTTATGCCTCCACCGTTGGAACCCTCATGTACGCGATGCTTTGCACTAGACCTGATATTTGCTATGTTGTAGGTGTAATAAGTCGTTTTCAATCTAATCCTGAAATCGAGCATTGGAATGCCGTCAAGCATATCCTTTAGTATCTTAGGAGAATAAGGAATTACATGTTTGTGTATTCAGGTAGTGACTTGAATATGACGGGGTATACAGATTCTGATTTTTAAGCTGATAAGGAATCCAGGAGATCCACTTCAGGACGGTGTTCATCCTTAATGGTGGAGCAGTTGTATGGAGAAGTATCAAGCAATCTTGCATTGCTAATTCTACCATGGAAACTAAATATGCGGCAGCTCGTGAAGCTGAAAAGGAGGCTATATGTCTTAGGAAGTTCTTGAAGACTTTGGAAGTTGTTCCAGACGCTGACAAGCCCATGACACTTTATTGTGATAACAGTGGGGAAGTAGCGAATTCTAAGAAACCTAGAAGCCATAAGAGATCCAAACACATATAACGTAAGTATCACATGATTAGAGATATTGTTCAGCATGGAGACGTTGTGCTTACACATATTTTGACGGTCAACAACCTGACAGATCCATTCACGAAGACTTTAAGCAGTAAACTTTTTTATGGTCATCTGGAGGGCTTGGGTATAAGAGATTGTACACGCCTACTTTAGTTCAAGTGGGAGATTGTTAGAATATGTACATAAAGTTGCGTGTTATAACTATTTATTTGTATTTAGTTATTTCTCAGACATTTGTATTACTGAATTATTTATGAACAAATTGAAAGTTTTATTTTAAATTTAAGTGTGGTTATAAATTACTCAAGTCATGGTACTAATGTCAATGAAAGAAGAGTGAAGACTGAAGCATCCCTAGACGAACTCTTCTGAAATAGTTCAGAATGATATTCACAGTCTTAGGATCGACTGGGTAATCGAATCCGATTACGACTATTAGATTGAACCGTTGGATGTCAGTCTTGGGGCATAAGAGTGGAGACTCAAACAGTTAACCTAAACATGTTATGAACATGTTCAATAGACCGGTAACAAATTAGTTTAGAACCCAAAACTATTTGCCTAACTATAAATCTAATTGTTACACCTTAAGGGTATTTTCATAATTATCTTAATCCTAAGGTGAATACGTAACTTGACTTGGTTAGTTGTAATATTTTATATGTCAAATGAGTGAGTTCGAATTGATGGGTAATACCTCGGCTGTTGGGATTGTAATTTAACTAAGTAAGAGTTGCGTGATACACGGATATGGAAATGCGTGGTTGAATTGCGAAAGTAACAATATCACCTTATACTTTATTAATGAGTGTGTGAATAAATTAACTTGGCTAAGTATTCGATGAAATGGGTCATTGAATAAGACTTTTGAATTGTACAAGACAATTCACTATAATGTCTTTCTTATTCACAATCAATAAATGAGTTAGGAAAATAATAACAAGAGGCGTAAATTGGAAATTTTACATTCCACTCTTTTTACTGATATTCACGATGGGTATTATGTTAAAATATTATGTGGACCGTGAAAATAAATAGAGTTTATTTATACCAACAGAAAATATAGTACGCATGAATCAAGAGTTTAACCGGCATCAAACCTATAGTGGAGTCGTACGATGTTAGGATTAAATAAGTCGGGAATTTATGGAGACAAATTCATCAGGTATTTGAATCCTAAGCTTTGTTCATGCGGGTCCATTTGATTTCAGAAATAGCTCAGAGAACACGAATAGAAAAATGAACTAAATTGGACCAATATGTGTTTTGGTGCCAAGGCATATTTCTTACACCTATATGTGATAGGTGATGTCACTTAAGTTAGTTAAGTGTAGTTGTTGTATTAAATTAATTATTTATTATTTTTTAATTATTAGATAATTAGTTAAATAAAATTAATTAATTGATAATGATCAATTATATTTATCAATTGGATTGATGAATTTCGGTACAACTAAAACTCTATGAGATCATGTAATTTTCGGTAATAATAGATAATTAGGGGAATTTTTGAAAATTTTATAATATATGGGTATATTTGTAATTATCAAAAATTACTTTTAATAAATATCTAATTGTAATTTGATTGCAAAGAGATAATGATGATAAGATACAATTGTTGTTATCTACATACAAAAGAAAGAGAGAGAAACATTTTCTCCTCTGACAACTGTTGCCTCCGAAATTAATCTGAAGAAGGAAGATTTGGTTTTTCTTTTTCAATTGTTTTGTGAGCTCACACTCAAATTTTTACATAAAATTCTTCTGAGATATATTTATGAAATTAACAGGTGGTTGTTGGAGGACTAACTCACAAATCGTTCATGGAAGATCAAGTTTGTGATTTTGATCTTAAAGCTTGAAGAACACGGAGAATGCTCGAGGGAGTTCCGTCAGTTCAGAAATTCTCTGATACAGAGTAAAGGTGGTATTCCCTTAATCTATTCGTTTTAATATCGTATATGCAAGATCAAACTAAAATTAATTTTAAATTATATAATATGATTAAATAAGTTAAATAAAAAGTTTTTGATATTCCGTCCACGAACCGTTCGTGGTTCAAATCTAATTTTTTTTAATTTTTAAAATCAATCGATCTTAGCAGCTTCAACCCAACATCATCCAAAATTTCTACTAATTCCTCAATCTAGGTATTTCTTGGATATTCAAATCCATTATGATCATAATTAATGAATGAGAGTTTTTAGCAAAATGGGGCTACCCTGGCATTGATTTTCTTGATTTTAAAAGAATTTTTATTGAGTATCCTGGGTTTTACCTTCCCATATTTCAGAAGGTTGGAATTTTCAAAATTTGTCATGGCAGAACTTTGGAATAATTTCCTGCATAAATTTACAAGTAATAGAGTCAAGAATTGAAATATTAATAAATTAAATATTGAAATTAAAAGTGCAAAGAAATAACTGTTACCTGGCAAGAACTTGTTTGGAAGTAATATTTTTACATCCAAAACATATTTTGCAGATTTGCAATCAATTAAAAAGATTATTATTAAATTGTACGATCCGATTAATTGTTTTAACAAAGGAATGATAGATTGCAAATCCTAGAAATCTAATGTTAGATTGAAACAATCCGATTTTTCTTGCAGAGATAATACAACAATTTTATTTTATTATCTTGGCAAACAGTTCAGAGTTCCCTCGTATTGTTTGACAAATTTAGAGGAAATATTACTAATGTAAACAATTGAGAAATTGAACCAGTATTGTTTAACAAATTTAGAGAAAATAAGCATATTATTAACGCAAACAATCAAGAAATCAACGAATTGGTTGAAAATTTCATTCATTGTACTTGGAACATTTTTATGATCAAATGACATTATTTTTCATTGATAACGACCAAATACAATTTTGTATTTATCAATTTTATTTATCTGGATTTGCGAAAATCTAGATTTTATCTCAAACTTAGAGAATACAACAGCATCTCTAAGTCAGTTGATTAAATCCCTTTTATTTGGTATTGAATATCTTATCCATTCTAAAATATTATTAAAGGGCTTATAATTAATTACTAAATGAGGAACTCTTCGTTTAAAGATTTTAATTTTATTTTGAAGAGTAAGATTTTGAAGTTGTTCTTCAATTTTTTTGGATTTTATTTTACCTTTCTGAAAACATAGTTATTTTTCTTTACAAGAAATTAGATTCACAGTTTTATAAACCTATTTTTCTTTTAAAGTTTTCAATTTCTCATTGTGAGAAAAAGAAAAAATTTTGAATTAGCTGGTTTATCCATGTTATAAGTAATTATCCTTTCATTTTCTCTTGTAAAAGGATACAACAGAAAAATGAATGGTAAATCTAAAATAATTTTATTTGTCATATTCTTCACTTAAACAAATTATGTTTTAGAACATGCATTGTCTTGGTAAATATGAGCTTTGAGAATTTTATAATTGATATGCATCCAAGTATCATTGGCAGATGACAAAGATTCATTTGTCTTCATGCATACAATTTAAATCAGCCATTGAATCAATAAGAGCCATTGAAGTGAATTCAAAATCTTGAATTGTTATTCTAATCATTATATGTCATTTCTTAATTTTTTATATGATTAAGGATTTATATGAAGTTATCATCATCTTGATTGTTGACAATAGGTTGTTCAACCTCATTATTAGAAATTAAAAATTTACTAGGTTCTCCGTTCACTCGATTCATGATTTTTAATGAAATTCTCTATTTTTAAAAGATTTAATTCATTTATTATTTTTGTGTTTGAATCTTTTAATTTTCTTATTTTAATTTTAATATTTTTTATTTCCTTTTGAAGTTCCTGAAGAGTAACTTCTTTTTCCTTTCCTTTAATTTTGTTGGATTTTTCAAGCGTTTGCAGTATTGTTATTGGATTTAAAATTTTCCTTCTTTTGAATTACCTTCCTAAGTCTTTCAAGGTATGCTTATTTTAATTCAGGATTTTCAATTTTACTAATTAAATCTAATAAGAGATTTTCTTATTCTTCGTTTTTATTTAAAACATTAATATTTTTCTCACAACAGCTATCTCTACACCCTATAGAGAAGTTAGGAGAATCACTGTTAGAACTTAAAGAGTTTGATTCGTCAGATTCAGAGGATTCAAATTCTCCTAAATCTTCATTACTATTTTCATAGTATTCTATTGATTCTATGATTCTAAATAATTCTTGTTTATCTTCATCATAGATTTTTAATTGATTAATTTTATTTTTTACTTGGAAAGTGTTGGAAAATGACCATTATGGCCACATTTAAAACACTTAATTTTACTTTTATCAATAATTTTTTACTGAATTTTCTTCTAGAATAATTTTTATTCTTAGAGAAGTATTTGTCAAAAATTTTATTTTTCTGTTGGTGATATTTTTTCCTATAAGGTTTGTAAACTCTTCTAGAATTTAGATGAGAATTTTTTTTATTCTTCTGGGAAGGAGCAATAGCGGGTATACCATATTACTCTAATTCATATTTGGCAGTTTTCTTTTTCTTTTTAATTTTTTATTGATTTTCACGTCTATACACATTCTTGGGCATTTTTTATTAGTTTATTTCCTAGGTTATCATTAAGGGTTGTTCTAATTTTGAGGGCAAACCAATTTGGTAAGCCATTAATAAATTTTTCTTTCCAAAATGGCTGATTACTCACAGATTAGATAATTCAGGAGATTCTTCAGTGATATGTATTTCCCAGCAGGAATGAAGCATTCTTGTGACTAGGTATTTACATATCTAAGAGGTATTATTGTTGTGCCTGAAGCATACCAAATAAAAACTGATACGTTAGATTTACAGATTAGATAATCAAAGATTATAGAAAAACAATCAAGCATAAAAATAACCAGTCACTTGGGCGGAGAGTGAGATTAAATAAAAGTAATTATTCAAGTAAGGAATTAACCAACAATAAAAGTAATAACCAGCCATAAAGGCATGACGAGTAATAATTATGCAGATATTAATTTAAACTGTAAAACACCCTACCAGGTTTGGCTCCAATAGTAAAAGAGACAGAATTGTGTATAATTTAAGTATTTAAAGATAGGGTATTAGGAGAAGCAAGAATTCAAACACCTTTTTGGATGATTGTATTTTTTCGATTTTTGGTTTAATTGGGTGATTGGACTCTATTGATGATTCAGAGTCAAAATTATTATTGTCTTCCAAAAGGAGAAGCATTTTTGGATTAATTCTTGCTTCAATTTGGATTCAGATTTTATGGCTTTTGATTTTCCCTTTGAAGAGGGTTTGGATTCTTTGGATGAATTTGGGCTGGATGGTTTAATTTATGGATCTGGGATAATGGGCTCATTAACTTTTAATGGAGCGTAGGTAAAAGTGTTTGCCAATTTCAAGCTAGGATGGACATTTGCAAATTCGTGGTTTTTGGAGCCAATTATTTTCTGGATATTAGATTTATCCCACCATTTAACATAATATTGTCTGGTGAGGATTCCTTTTTCAATTGAGTATTTTATACTTTATGATCTAATGTATTTTGTATTTATTTGAAAAATAAATTATATTGAGAAAGGAGACCTCAATTGGTGAAGGCTTGTAAATCTTTAAAATATTATTGTAAATCAATTGGAAAAAGTTCTAAGGCAGGACCATGAATGAACCACCATTTTAAGAACTAATTTGGAAAACTAATTTTGAAATTTTTGTCAAAATTTAAAAACCATGAGTGAGAAAAGTCACTATTTTGATGTAGGAAAATAATGTGCCAAGTATCAATATAGTCAAAATAATTATTTAATTTTTTTAAAAAGTATTTTGAAAGCTTAAGGCTAGATTTTCCAATCCTCAATGGTTATGATTCTGAGAATGTAGAAGAATGATAAAGGATCTTTCTTTCAGAACTTTTGATTGGATTAATATTTATGGGTTTTGTTTCTAAGATAATATCTCTGTAGAAACTGAGATTTTTGTCATTGTGTCTAGGGACATAATGGAATTCAGGAATGAAATGGGTTTTGGTAATTTGGGCAGGATCCTTTAAATGAGCAAATATAGGCTTAATATGAAAGAGATTTTTGCTGGGCATTTTTCAAAAATAAGATGATGATTTTTTATAATTTGTAATTGGTTGGTCAAGTGATTGGGCATCAAGTGGTTGAGTAATTGAGAAGGGGTCAAATTGGTTGACCAGGACTGATTGGTAATTGGGTTTGATGGACTCAAGTATTATTAATTAGGCTTGGTTAGCAGTAGAAGACTCCTATTTAATTTGGACCTTAAAGAACAATTATTGAGTCGAAAACTATTCTATAATTGAACCATTCATCATTCTCACATGATTTCTGAAAGTGATATTGATTCTTTTGGTTAAGAATTCCACAGCATGCCTATGACCTTTTTGAAATCTGGCAGGGATGACGAAGAAAGTTCCTTCCAGTATAATAAATTCTTTCCTTGTTTTGTCTGGAAATTCGATTTAAAAAATTGCTTGTTCCAAAAGGTTCATAGTTAAAATTTTTTTGGTTATCATAACACTTTTCATTATCCTCATGAATTTCTATTTCTCACATTTTTCATGCCATTAAATTAGTGTTGTATTGAAGTCATGTTTCAACCCAACATCTTCTAAAATTTCATCCAATTCATCAATCCAGTCATTTATGGGATATTCAAATTTATTATGACCATAATTAATGAATGAGAATTTTGAACAAAAAGCGGGTGCCCTACTATTGAGTTTTTTATTTTAAAATAATTTTGGTTGAGTATTCTAGGTTTTACTTTCCATATTCTAGTAGGTCAGAATTTTCAAATTCTGTCATGGCTGAATCTTGAAATGATTTCCTATAAAAATTAAGTAAG
This sequence comes from Datisca glomerata, assembly GCA_003255025.1. Classification (NCBI taxonomy): domain Eukaryota; kingdom Viridiplantae; phylum Streptophyta; class Magnoliopsida; order Cucurbitales; family Datiscaceae; genus Datisca; species Datisca glomerata. The sequence continues at coordinate 1,509,333 of QANY01009677.1, forward strand.
GAAATTAGAAATTGAATTATTAATATCTTGAATAAATTAAATATTGAAATAAAAAATGCCAAAAATATATTGTTACCTAACAAAACTTTGTTTTGAAGTAATGTCAAAACATGCTTTGCAGATTTGTAATCAATTTTCAAAAGAGATTTTTGATTTTGATAGATTATCTTGAGATTTATTACTAAATTGTATTAGTCGATTAGTTTCTTTAATAATGGAATGACATATTTCAAATCTTAAAAATCTAATCTTAGGTTGAGATAATTTTATTTTTCTTACAGAGATAATTAAACTATTTTTTTTTATTATCTTGGCAAATAATTCAAAGTGTTTCCTTTATTGTTTAACAAGTTTAGAGAAGATAATACTAATGCAAATAATCGAGAAATTCAACTAGTATTGTTTAACAAATTTTGAGAAAATAAGAATATTATTAATGCAAACAATCGGGAAATCAACGAATTGGTTGAAAATTTCATTTATTATACTTGGAGCATTTTTAGATCAAGCGACACTGCTTTCCATTTATAACGACCAAATGAAATTTTATATTTATCAATTTTATTTGTCTGGATTCGTAAAAACATATTAGGAATGCCAGTACATAATTTTTTACAAATTTTCTTTTTAAACATTTTAATTTATTTTTGAAGAGCGGGATTTTGAAGTCGTTCTTCAATTCTTTTGAATTTTATTTTATCCTGTAGAAAACACAATTATTTTTCTTTACAAGAAATTAAATTTATGGATTTAAAAACAGAATTTTATTTTAAAGTTTTCAATTTCTCATTGTGAGAAAAAGAAAGAAATTTGGATTTGACAGGTTTATCCATAGGATAAGTAATTATCTCATCATATTCTATTGTAAACGGATACAGTAGAGAAATAAATGGTAAACCTAAAATAATTTTGTCTGTCATATTTTTCACTAATACAAACAATGGTTTAAAACATACATTGTCTTGGCAAACATGAACTTTGGAGATTTCATAATTGATATGCATTCAAATACCATTAGCAGAGGACACAAATTCTTTTGTCTTCTTGAAGTACTTAGTATGAACGAATCCTTTCTGCATACAATTTAAATCAACTCCTAAATCAACAAGAGTCATTGTAATGAAATCAAAATCTTGAATTATTATTTTGACGATTATGTCTCATTTTTTTATTTTGATGTTATTAAGAATTTGGATAAAGTTATCTTCATCTTGATTGTTGACAATAGATTCTTCAACCTCATCACCGAAAATTGAGGATTTACTAGGTTCTCTTAGTTCACTAGATTCATGATTTTTAATTAAATTCTCTATTTTTAAAAGATTTAATTCTTTTGTTATTTCTATATTTGAACTTTTTAATTCTCTTATTTCAATTTTAATAATCTTAATCTCCTTTTGAAGTTCCTGAAGAATAACTTCTTTTTTCTTTCCATTAATTTTGTTGAATTTTTTAAGTGTTTGTAAAAGGCTTGCAGTATTGCTATTAGACTTAGAGTTTTTTTTTCTTTTGAATTACTTTCTTAAGTCTTTCAAGGTATTCTTGTTTTAATTCAGAATTTTTAATTTTACTAATTAAGTCTAACAAGATATTTTCTTGTTCTTCATTTTATTTAAAAAATTAATATTTTTCTAACAATAATTATCCCTGTATCTCATAAAGATGTTAGGAGAATCATTGCCAGAACTTGAAGAGTTTGATTCGTCAGATTCGGAGGATTCAAATTCTCCTAGATCTCCATTACTATTCTCATAGTAATTTATTGATTCTATGATTCTAAACAATTATTGTTTATCTTCATCATAGATTTTTAATTGATTAATTTTAATTTTTACTTGGCAAGTGTTGGAAATATGACCATTCTGGCAGATTTAAAACAGTTAATTTTACTTTCATTAATAATTTTTTTACTGAATTTTCTTCTAGAATAATTTTTATTCTTAGAGAAGTATTTGTTAAAAATTTTATTTTTCTGTTTGTGATATTTTTTCCTATAAGGTTTGTAAACTCTTCCAAAATTTAGATGAGAATTTTTCCTATTTTTCTGGGAAGGAGCAATAACGGGTATACCATATTACTCACAGAAATTGCCTAATTCATATTTGGCAGTTTTCCTTTCCTTTTTAAATTTTCATTGATTTTCATGTCTATATTTCCTAGGTCATCATTAAGGGTTGTTCTAATTTTGTGAGCAAACCAATTTGGTAACCCATTGTTGAATTTTTCTTTTCAAATGGGCTGATTACTATCATCCATGAACATTATTCTGAACAAAAATATATTTTGTATTAGTCAAAATCACTTAGGCAATGACACTTAAGATTGGTTAATCGGTCATGGATGCACGAAGTAATATTACTTGGTGTTTCAATAAAATATTCAATTATTGTGTAAAGAAGTGTATTGATGTCATCTGGCATTGTTTTATGAATTTCTCCAATAATTGGGGTTCCTTCAACATCAATCTTTATTGCTGAAAGGTTGGTATTTTTAGATTCTTCAGTGAGATGTTTTTCTCACCAGGAATGAAGCATTCCTGTGACTGAAAGTTTGATTATCTCATTGTGAGGTAAATTGTGTGTGGTGATGTAATTGTTGACTACCATAGCCATATGCTGCAATTTGTTGAGAACTTCCTGTTTTGAAAGACAATCAATATTCCATTCATATAATTTTTTTACAGACATAGAAAACTGACTAATTATAGAAGATTTAGTAATCTGAATGTCTGGAGGAATAGTCTTTTTATGCCACTTTCTTTCTAATTTATTAATTTCAAAAATTTTAAATGTTCCTTCAATATTGTGGATATTTCAAGACTCATGTATTGTGGATGATTCATAGGTGGATTCTTACCTATGACTTTTCGATTCAGAACTACTGTCTTGGTTAATAACCTTAATAGAAGAAGATGATTCAACAGATGTATTCTTCAATCCTTAAAACATTTTATCAATCTTTTTATTGAGGGGAATGATATTCAAAGAAGTTTTATCTAAAAGATTTATTAGAGGAGTTTCTTTTAGGGTTTCATTAGGTTTAGGTTCATGAAACCATCAACCTTATTCTCAATTTTATCTAATTATTTTTCTATTGTTATTAAACTTTGATTAGTGTAATTAAGTTATTTAACAACTTTTTTATTGGGTTCTTTTTCTTTTGAAATCTTTAAAAGAGGAGCAGTGATCAGAGAAGTTTTATGATTAATTATAATTTTTTCAAGTGGTGGATGCTAGCAGATACCACACTGGAGTCTTTCAAGATATTCTTATTTTAATTCAAGATTTTTAATTTTACTAATTAAGTCTAACAAGAGATTTTCTTGTTCTTCATTTTTATCTAAAACATTAATATTTTTCTGAATACAGCTATCCTTGCACCTCATAGAGATGTTAAGAGAATTACTGTCAGAACTTGAAGAGCTTAATTCTTCAGATTCGGGAGATTCAAATTCTCCTAGATCTTCATCACCACTCTCATAGTAATCCTATTGATTTTATGATTCTAAATAATTCTCGTTTATCTTCATTAGAGATTTTTAATTGATTAATTTTATTTTTCACTTGGCAAGTGTCGAAAAATGATCATTCTGACTACATTTAAAACACTTAATTTTATTTTCATCAATAATTTTTTATTGAATTTTCTTCTAGAATAATTTTTATTCATAGAGAAGTATTTGTCAAAAAATTTAGTTTTCTGGCTAGGGTATTTTTTCCAATAAGGTTTATTAACTTTTCTAGGATTGAAATGGGAATTTTTCCTATTCTTTTGGGAAGGAGCAATAGTGGGTAAACTATATTGCTCACAGAAATTGCCTAATTCATATTTGAGAGTTTTTTTTGTTCATTTTCATGTTAATGCACATTCTTAGACCTTCTTTTTTGTATTGTGGTGATAATTGTACCGTAGGTAAGCTATTGATGAATTTTTCTTCCTAAAAGGGTTAACTACTATCATCCCTAGACATTACTCTGGACAAATATATATTTTTGTACCAGTCAAAATTATTTAGGGTAGGACACCTAAGATATGTTAATTTTCCATGGTTACGTTAAGTAACATTACTTGGCGTTCCAATGAAATGTTTAATTATTGTGTAAAAAAGTGTATCGATGGCATTATGCATTGTTTTCTAATCCTCTCTAATAATTGAGGTTCTTTTAGTATCAATCTTTATTAGTGAAAGGATGGTATTTTTATATTCTTTGGTGAGATGCTTTTCCCATCAGGAATGAAGCATTCTTGTGAATCCTGTGACTAAAAGTTTGATCACCTCATTGTGAGGTAAATTGTGTGTGGTAATGTAACTGTTGGCTACCAAAGCCATGTGCTATAATTTTTTCAGGACTTCCTGTTCTGAAAGACCATCAATATTCCATTCGTATAATTTTTTTGTAGAAACTATAAATTGATTAACTAAAGATGATTCAATAATTTGGATGTCTGAAGGAATAGGCTTTTTATGCCACTTCCTTTCCAATTTATTAATTTTTAAATTTTTAAATGTTTCTTTAATATTATTAATATTTGAAGGTTCATAAATTCTGGATGATTCCTAGGTGGAATCAGACCTATGGCTTTCTGAATCAGAATTATTGTCTTGGTTAAGTACCTTAACAGAAGTAGATGACTCAACATATTTATTCTTCAATTCTTGAAGCATTTTATCAATCTTTTTAATGAGGGGAATGATATTCAAAGCAGTTTTATCTGAAATATTTATTAAGGTGTTTCTTTCAGAGAATCACTAGATTTAGGTTCATGAAGATCATCAACTTTATTCTCAATTTTATCTAATTATTTTTCTATTATTATTAAACTTTGATTAGTGTAATTCAATTGTTCAACGACCTTTTTATTCGGTTCTTCTCCTTTCAAATCTCAAAAGGAGAAGTAGTGATTAAAGAATTTTATGGTTAATTATAATTTTTTCAGGTGGTAGATGACTAGCAGACATCATACTGAAATCTTTCTTGACCCATTTGGTCTGGGAAATTACTTTAATATTCTTTTTATAAATGTCCTCGATATAATCAAGAAAAAATATATCAACTCTAAATTCTTACATGTACGTCTTCCATTCAGCAAGGATAATTTTTCTTCGATCCATATTGTATGTCTCTCTGAACCTCTTGCATCTATTGAGATTGGCTGGGTCATTCATCTATTGTATTCTTGGCTTAGGGTGCCTAAATTCAAACTAAAAGTTGAGGATTGACAGAAGGTAAGACTCCTTGGAAATCAGATTCAGTTGGGGTTTCGGCTTCATCATATTGTTTAGTCTTATTATCAAAGGTTGGCTGACTGGCTTGAGAATTTGAAGCAATGCCTTTAAGTTTTAAATTTTTTATTTTTAAACTTTCTAATTCTTGTTCTAACTGTTGAATCCTAAGATATTGATAATTATTAACAGATGATCCAGAAAATGAATTCTTAAGAGTAATAGACTGGTTGTACTCCCTAATTTGAGGATTAGAACTAAAAGATTAAAAATTAATTTTAATAGTATCATCCATGTATTGCTGGATGTAATCAACATCTTCAATTGAGTGTTGAATTGGAGTGGGTTGGCTTCCATTGGTTAAAAGTCAATTTGTAGGCAAAGTAATATCAGACCACCTAATTGTTTTAGGGACTCTAATATTGGCATTACTTGGCTCAATTGAATCAATAGAGTTTGATTTTATGGACTCTTATTGATGGCTTTGAATTTCATATTGGTTTTGGTGACTTTGTCATGTATTCTAAAAATCAAAGCTTGGGGTTGGACACCTTCTAAGATTTGGTAACCACTAGTTTGATATTTAAAGTTACAGATATAAAATATGGGGGACTGCTAGACTAACAAACAAATTTGAAAAACAATCAAAATGGATTGGACCATTACAAAGTGAGGATTCAATTAATCCTAAAATACTATCATTAAAATTTGTAAATCTTACATCTTGCAAGGCTAACAGACAGAGGTATTTAGATTTCTCCTTATAAGTTGTTTAACTCCAATCTAGACTAAATCAAAGTGAAGGAAATTATATCATTCTTCAATGTGATGTTTAATTGCATTAGGGTAAAGTAATTGACAAATTTTATCCTCTTTCCCAAGAGCATCTATTTTTTCAATTATTTTTGCATGATGCTGAGGCTTAAGGAAGCAACAGACCATGTTGATTTATAAATTTCTTTACTAGGAATTTTGTGTATATTCCATACCCTATGATCTACTTGATCATCTACTAAGTATTGAAAATATTCTTCATTAATTATGTCTAGTATTCTTGTAATTGTATACCTATTGCTACTAAAAGAATTACTTCTAAATAATCTATTTAATGCTTAAAATAACTAACTTATTCTTATGATTAAAAATTTTGTCATGTATTTTGATTATTAAACCTATTATAACTTCTACAACCTCCTATGAAGTCGACTCTTCTCCCATTTGCTTGTACAACTACCCTACCATCAGAATTTACATATCTAAGAGGTCTTATTAGGGTGCCTAAAATAAACCAAATAGAAACCGATACGTCAGATTCACATATTAGATAATCAAATATTACAGAAAAATAATCAAATATAAAAATAATCAGCCACTTGGACGGAGAGTGAGATTAGATAAAATAAATTATTTGAGTAAGAAATTAAGCAACAATAAAAGCAATAAACAGCCATAAAGGTGGTGAAGATCAATACTCTTAGTAAAATACTCTATCAGGTTTAGTTTTGATAACAAAAGAGGCATAATTGTGTATAATTTAATCGTAATTTAAAGACAGGGTATTAGAAGCAAGAATTAAACAATAAAGGTGGTGAAGAATAATAATTAAGCATATATTAATTTAAACAGTAAAATACCCTACCAACCTGACTCTGATACCAAAAGATGCGGAATTGGGTATAATTTATGTAATTAAAGACTAGGTATTAGAGAAGCAAGAAATTCAAACAATAAAAAGTAAAATTGTTATTTGAAGTAAGATTTAAAACTTACAGGAATTGAAGAAAATTAATTGGCAACGATTAATTTGTGCTCCCGCTCACTGATTAATGTTAAGCAAGAATAAGAAAGATTACAAAAGAGGAGGAAGAAGAATGTTTTGTTTTCAAAATAAGTTTTTCTCTTAAAATCATTAAGAATGTAAAATCAGTTTTGAGGAACAAATTGGAGAAGACAATCTATTTATAGGCAAAACATTTGACAACTAGTACATTAATTACAAAAAAAGATAAATTATAAAAATTCTTTGATAATTGTAATCTTTGACTTTACGTCTTCATTATTGTTCTACCATGATTATTGTCTTTGGAAAGGCATTGTGACTATCGCTGTATGTTGGAGTCCTTGATAATTACTATCTTGGATTTTTGTAATTTGATTGTTGATTTCAAAGAAGTCATTATTGTTTGTCTTGAAGATCATTATGAACATTGCATTATGCTGGAAAGTCATTATGATATTATTTTTCAAACTTCTTGATTTCTCGATTATTCCACCAATGGCATTTTGCCAAAAGTAAATCATTTTTTATTTATTTATCTTCACTGAGATTAATACTGTCAAATAGGCCTTGTGAGTCTTGGAATGCGTCATATGCCCTTGGTGGTAGACCACGACCCTTCAATTTATTCTTATCCTTCAATTGCTGGGAGAAAACTCTTCATGATGGCCCTTTCAGATATTTCAGTTTAATTGGGTGACTTAACTCTATAGATGATTTAGAGTTAGAATTATTATTAGTTATTCAGAGGAGAAGCATTTTTTAGATTAATTCTTACTTCATTCTGAATTTTGATTTTATGGTCTTGGATTTTCCCTTTGAAGAGGGTTTTGACTCGTGTTTGGATTCTTTAGATGATTTTGAACTGGATGATTTGGTTAGTGAATTTTGGTTAATAGGCTCATTAATTTTTAATGTGGCATGAGGGAAAGGTTTTGTCAATTTTAACTGAGGATGGACATTTGTGAATTCATGGTGAATGGAGGCAGTAATTTTCTGGGTATTAAACTTATCCCACCATTTAACATAATATTGTCTGATGATGATTTCACCTTCAATGAAATACTGTCATTTTAGGATGCATGGTCTTTTGTATTTATTTAAAAAGCAAAGTAATTGGGGAAAAGAAGTCTCAATTGGTGAAGGTTTGTATAACTTTAAAAATAAATTAAAACTTTATTGTAAATCAATTGGAAATAACTCTAAGATGGGACCATGGATGGACAGCCATTTTAAGAACCATTTTGGAAAATTAATTTTGAAATTTTTGTCAAAATTTATAAACCATGAATGGGAAAAATCTATATTTTGATGTAAAAAAATCAAGTGTCAAGCATCAATATAGTCAAAATAATTATATTATTTTCTATTTAAGAGATTTTCTGAAACTTGAAGGATGAGCTTTCCAATCCTTCTTAGTTATGATTCTGAGAAATATAAAGAATGGTAAATAAACTTTTCTTCAAAAATTTTGATTGGGTCAATATTTATGAATTTAGTCTCTAAGAGAATGTCTCTGTAGAAACTGAGATTTTTGTTTCTATGATCAGGGATAAAGTGGAAATTAGGAAGAAAATTGGCTCTTGCAATTTCAACATGTCTTTCAAATGAGCGAATGGAGGTTCAATATGAAAGAAATTTTTGCTGCGCATTTTTCAAAAATAAGAGGATGATTTTCTGTAATTTGTAATTGGTTGGTCAAGTGATTGGGCATCAAAGAATTGAGTAATTGAGAATGGGTCGAATTGGTTGACCATAGCTCATTGGTAATTACGTCTGATGGATCCAAGTATTATTGATTGGGCTTGGTTAGGAGTAGAAGACTTCGATTTAATTTGGGCCTTGAGGGCCAATCGTTGAGTCGAAGACTCTTCTATATTTGAACCATTCAGTATTCTCACATGATTTCTGAAAGTGATACCGATTCTTTTAATTAAGGATTCTACAGCATGTCTATGACTTTTTGAAATCCGTAAGGCTTGAAGAAGAAAATTCCTTCCAGTCTTTTATTGTTTTGTCTGAAAATTTAATTTTAAAAATTACTTGTCTCAATAGGTTTACAGTTAAAAGTTTTTTGTCATCATAACAGATTTCATTATCCTTGTGAAAGCCTATTTCTCCACCTTTTTTCATACCATTGAATTAGTGTTGCATCGAAGTCATGCTTCAACCCAACATCCTTCATCCAATTCATCAATCCAGACATTTCTTGGATATTCAAATCCATTATTACCATAATTAAATAATGGAAGTTTTGAGAAAAGAGTAGTTGTTGTACCATTGAATTTTTTTATTTTAAATGAATTTTGATTGAGTATTTTAGGTTTTACCTTCCCATATTCTAGTAGGTTAGAATTTTCAAATCCTGTCATGGCAGATTCTTAAAATAATTTCCTGCAAAAAGTTGCAAGTAGAAAGTCAAGAATTGAGTTAATACCTTGTATGAATTAAATATTGAAATTAAAATTACTAAAAATCGACTATCACAGGGAAAAATTTATTTGGAAACAATGTCTTTACATCTTTTTTCAAAACATGTTTTGCAGATTTGTAATCAATTTTTAAAAGAAATTCTTGATTCAATAAAGCAAATTGTATAATTTGATTAGTTGCTTTAATAATGGAATACTAAATTTTAGGTCCTGGAAACCTATTTTTAAATTGAAACAATTTGATTCTTCTTACAAAGATAACTAAACTATTTTATTTTATTATCTTGGTAAACAATTTAAAGTGTTTCTAGTATTGTTTAACATATTTAGAGAAAATAAGAGTATTACTAATGCGAACAATCGAGAAATCAATAAATTGATTAAAGATTTCATTTATTATATTCTAAAATTTTCTGGAAGCAAATGGCATTACTTTCCATTTATAACGATCAAATGTAATTTTATTTTTATCAATTCTAATTTGTTTTTTAAGAGTAGGTTTTTGAAACTGTTTTTCAATTCTTTTGAATTTTATTTCATCTTGTAAAAAAATATAATTGTTTTTCTTCACAAGAAATTAAATTCATAATTTTATAAATTGAATTTTGTTTTAATGTTTCCAATTTCTTATTGTGAGAAAAAAAAATTGTCAGGTTTATCCATGAGATAAGTAATTATCTCATCATGATCCATTGTAAAAGGATAAAAAATAGAGAAATAATTGGTAAACCCAAAATAATTTTATCTATCATATTTTTTACTAAGACAAGTAATGTTTTAAAACATACATTGTCTTGGCAAATATGAATTTTTGGGGTTTCATAATTGATATACATTCGAGTACCATTGACAAAGATTCTTTTATCTTCTTGAAGTACTAGGTGGGAACGGGTCCTTACTACACATAATTTAAATCAGCTCATGAATCAATAAGAGCCATTAAAATGAAATCAAAATCTTGAATTATTAATCTGGTCATCATGTGACATTTTTTTTTATTTTGATGTAATTAAGGATTTGGATGAAGTTATCATCATCCTGATTGTTGACAATATGTTCTTCAACCTCATTATCAGAAATTGAGGATTTACTAGGTTCTCCTAGTTCACTAGATTCATGATTTTTAATTAAATTCTCAAATTTTAAAAGATTTAATTCTTTTATTATTTCTGTGTTTAATTCTTTTAATTTTTTATTTCAATTTTAATATTCTTTATTTTTTTTTTGAAGTTCCTGTAAAGTACTTTTTTCCCTTTTATTTCATTTTATTGAATTTTTCAAATGTTATATGAAAGGTTTGCAATATTGTTATTACACTTACAATTTTCTTTCTTCTGAATTGACTTTCTAAGTCTTTCAAGGTATTCTTGTTTTAATTAAAAAAATTTAATTTTACTAATTAAATCTAAGAAGAGATTTTCTTGTTCTTCATTTTTATTTAAAACATTAATATTTTTCTGGCAAAAGCTATCCCTACACCCATAGAGATGTTAGGAGAATCACTGTCAAAACTTGAAAAGTTTTATTCGTCAGATTCATGAGATTCAAATTCTCATAAATCTTCATTACTACTTTCATAGTAATATACTGATTCTATATTTCCAACCAATTATTGTTTAACTTCATCAGAAATTTTAATTGATTAATTTTATTTTTTACTTGGCAAGTGTTAGAAAAATGACTATTCTGACCACATTTAAAACACTTAATTTTACTTTAACAATAATTTTTTTATTAAATTTTCTTCTTGGATAATTTTTATTCTTAGAAAAGTATTTGTCAAAAATTTTATTCTTCTGATTGTGGTATTTTCTCCTATAAAGTTTATAAATTCTTCTAGGATTTAGAAGGGAATTTTTCCTTAGTAAGGAGTAATAGCAGGTAAACCATATTACTCACAGAAATTGCCTATTTCATACCTGATAGTTTTTTTTTACTTTTTAATTTGTTTATTATTTTAATGTCTATACACATTTTTAGACCTTCTTTTTGTATTGTAGTGATTATTGTACAATAGGTGAGACTATTATAGTCAATATTACCTAGGTCATCATCACTAAGGATTATTCTAATTTATGGGCAAACAAATTCGGTAAGCCATTGATAAATTTTTCTTTCCAAAATGGTTGATTACTATCATCCCTAGACATTACTTTAGACAAAACTATATTTGTGTACCACTCAAAATCACTTAGGGTAAGACACCTAAGATTGGTTAATTGGTCATGGATACGTGAAGTAACATTATTTGGCGTTCCAATGAAATGTTTGATTATTGTGTAAACAAGTGTATTGATGGCATTAGGCATTATTTCCTGATCTTCTTCAACATTGTGGGTTCCTTCAGCGTCAATCTTTATTACTGAAAGGATGATATTTTTTTATTTTTCAGTGAGATGTTTTTCCCACCATGAATGAAGCATTCATGTGAATCCAGTGACTAAAAGATTTATTACCTCATTTGCGAGATAAATTATGTGTGGTAATATAGCTGTTGGTAGATGTGGCAAATGGGTCGGTTCGGCCGTTATAATTCAGCTCAGCCTGACCCAGTCTTGAACAGTACTGGGCCGATTAATACCTGCGGGATAGGCCCGGGCCATAGCCATTGAAGACAAGGCTGGTGATGGCCCGGCCTGAGAATCTACTTTTTTGTCCAAAACTTGAACAATTATGCATGTAGTGAAGTTTGAACCATTGACTTCTCCCTTATAAATCACATTCTTTACCAATAAACCAAGACAACATTTATTAAATATATTATTTAAAATATATTCTTATTGTCTTTTAACAGATTTTATCGAAATTTCAAGTAATATACTTTTGAGATAAACATATTTAATTAAATAAAAATAATATTTTTCATTTAAATAAATATTTTATTCAATGAACATGAATTATAAATTAGATTCATGAAAACTTTAAAAATTATTGTAATATTTTTAATATTTTTTGTTCTGTTATTGAACATAAATTAAAATTAATTATTAATTATTTATTATATTTTTAGATTTACGTGAATATGAATATCACTAGTTTATGATTTTAAAAAATAAAATTATGATTTTAAAAAATAAAATAATTATTTTACTTATTCTTATAAGTTTTTCTATTGAGATTTTAAAGTAATAAAACAAAATAATTAACATGACTCTCATATAGCTTAGTGATAATCCCTAAATTTCATATATTCTCCACCAAGGTTCAACTCTCCTCATCTACATTTTTTTTAGAATTAAATCACATTAAAGGGAGGAAAAAATGGGTTGGGCTGGTTATTTAACCGGGACAGCCCATGAACCACCGGATCGTCCAAAATTCCTGGCTGCCCGGCCCGTGAACTGTCTGGAAAGGTCCATCCCGGCCGATGAACCAGCCGGGCCCGGGTCAGACCGGTCCAGTTGTCACCCCTAGTTTTTGGCTACTATAGCCATGTGTTGTAATTTATTGACGACTTCTAAATCTAAAAGTCCATCAGTTTTCCATTCATATAATTTTTCTACAGAAACAGAAAATTGATTAACTAAAAAAGAATCAGTAACTTGAATGTCTGGAGGAATAGGCTTTTTGTGCCATTTTCTTTCCAATTTATTAATTTCTGATTTTTTTTTATATTTTTCTTCAATGTTATGAATGTTTGAAGATTCATGAATTGTGGATGATTCATAGGTGGATTCTGACCTATGGTTTTCTGATTCAAAACTACTGTCTTGGTTAATAACTTTAACAGAAGAATATGATTCAACAGATTTATTCTTCAAATCTTGAAGCATTTTATCAATCTTTTTATTAAGAGGAACAATATTTAAAGAAGTTTTATCTGAAAGATTTATTAAAGGAGTTTCTTTCAGAGATTCATTAGATTTTAGTTCATGAAGATCATCAACCTTATTCTCAATTTTATCTAATTATTTTCCTATTGTTATTAAACTTTGATTGGTGTAATTAAGTTGTTCAACAACGTTTTTATTGGGTTGTTCTTCCTTTGAAATCTTAAAAGGAGAAGTAGTGATTAAAACATTTTTTTTATTAATTATAATTTTTTCAGGTGGTGGATGACTAGTAGACACTACACCGGAGTCTTCCTTGACTCATGTGGTCTTGAAAATTACTTTAATATTTTTTTCATAAATATTCTCGATATAATCAAGGAAAAAGATATCAACTCTAAATTCTTGCATGAACTCCTTCTATTCAGCAATGATGATTTTTCTTTAATCCATATTATATTTCTCCCTGAATCTATTACGTCTATTGAGATTGGCTGGGTCATTCATGTGTTGGGTTAGACCTTCCCAATCAGGCTTCTATTCTTGACTCAGGGTGCCTAAATTTAAAACTAAGAATTGAGGATTAACAGGAGGTAAAGTTCCTTGGAAATTTGATTCAGTGGGTGCTTCAGGTTCATCAGATTGTTCAGACTTATTATCAAAGATTGACTAACTGACTTGGGAATTTGTGACTATGCCTTTAAGTCTTAAATTTTTCATTTTAAATTTTTTTAATTATTGTTCTAATTTTTGAATTTTAAGATCTTGATCATTATTAACAGATGATTCAGAAAAGGAATTCCTAAGAGTACCAGACTAGCTAAATTCTCTAATATGAGGGTTATAACTAGTTGATTAAAAATTAATTTTTACAGTATCATCCATGTACTACTGGATATAATCAACATTTTCTATTGGGCGTTGAATTGGAATGGGTTGCCTTTCATTTCACTACTACAAAATAGAGCTTAGATGATGGTTAAAACTAGTCATCAAAACCCTTTAATGAAGGGGATGCGACTACCATCTAAACTCATTTTATCAAAAACCATCATCACAAAGTGTCACCAAAACACTTTTGATGTCGGGGAATCTCCGTCATTAAATGTGCCATAAAAATACATTTAATGACGGGAATCTTCGTCATTAAATGTGCCATAAAAACCTTTAATGATGGGAATCTCCATCATTAAACGTGCCGTAAAAATACCTTTAATGATGAGGAATGTCCGTCATTATAGGTGCCGTAAAAATATCTTTAATGGCGGGGATTGCGCGTCATTAAAGGATCATTTTGAAAAAAACTATCATGGATAGGAAAAAACCTGTCTTCCCATGATAGGTTTGTCATACAAAATGTTGACCATGAATTGATTAAAACCCAATTAAACTGAATCGACATTCAAAACTTAACTCACATAATCAACATTTTAAAATTAATGAACGTGAAAAAATAAAAACGCAAAACCAATATGCAAATCCATCCAGATCCAACATAAATAAATTAAATACAACACCCATAAAAATAATTGCCCAGAAGAATAATAACATAGCAAAAGCATACTGAGTTAGATGGAAAATATGAAGTGGGGATGGAAATGAAAATATAACGTTTTATGTTAACTTCTATATGCATAAATGTATGTGGTAGAGAGGAATAAAGATTGGAAAGTTTGCTGAAAGATTTTCTATTTGGTTTCGTATGAGGCTCAAATCTCATTCACGTTCTTTGGAAAAATCTAGTGGATAAATCTACTGAAATTGTTATTCGTTTACCAAGGATCGAGTCTACCATTAGTAAAACTGTAATTGAAATTAAAAATAAAGAGAGAAAATGATGAAAACTCTGTAAAACTTACTTCACTACTACAATTAGTAAATATTAAAAGTGATTGAGAAAATTGAAAATGGGGTGCCAGCCATACAATATCATAATGTCAAAAAACTCTTATACCCTATCTCTTTCTCCACCTTTCCCAGCAGGCGCGATAGGCATGCTGGCATAATAAAATCAGCCAGGAATTGGAAGTGAATAAGCTATAGTCAAAGGAGTTTACTAGATAAATATTCAAACAAACTATTCAACTTCTAGCAAATTTTATTACGCCATTGATGCTGCAAATGGCACTTTCGTGCCCCTAAAATGTTGCGTGCTCAGTTCTTAGAAAATATCTATAGCGAGTAACTATAACTAAACTTACTTTTAAAGGATATAAGTCAACCAAAATAGTTGGAAAAGTAAAGAAGAATACCACATTAGCTCTGGACATTTGAATTATTCATGTTCTTGTGCATGAAATAACATCGATGAACAAATCATCTGGTTAACACATCCTCTTCTAAATACTTCTGAGGATAATTGAACATATTTCAAAAAGGCTACTACGTGTCCTTGCCACCAGTTATCACCATCAAGTATGGACAATCTATTAAGAAGGAATACGAAATTTAGAACGCAAATGAAGGAAAATAAGAGTTCATCTCAACATAAGGATGTAAATAAAAAACTATAGAAAAAAGGACAAAGATGATGGTTTATAATATTATACAGTTGCATCAAACGAGTTATGAGATAGAGAAAACACTTGCCACGAGTCCAATGAGTTAGAATTCCTTGCCTATACAACCATGCGAAGGAAAGAGAGAATGGTTCTTCCAAATTCAAGCAGTGGTTCCTGCATTATAAAGCCTACACATGAACTTCTCCACAACACAAAAATTAGAATTTATTTGTTGACAGTACCATGCATGCAGCTTCAGTAAATTTATGAAGAGCTAGCTTCTGCTTCCTGAATTTGCTCTTCAAGTGCCTCCATGAGCTCTTCAACAGAGTTTTGAGATTGCCTTTGCCTCTGCAATAGGGCTAGACCAGGAAATAAAATATTTTGTTTGTTTATCAATAAAGTCAAAATGGAAATAGAACGTATTTTAATGTATTGCAAGAAAACGACCACTAATATGAAATAATGAATGTCACCGGATACATAAATATCATAAACTTCCACAATAGAACTTAAACGCTAGTACTATGTTCAGAGGTCACCAATATATGACTAACTATATTTTACTGGGGACAATTAGATAGTAAAAACTTATAATATAATACCAACAGCATTATATGGGAAAAAGCTGTAAACTCCGCTATAGAGAACTCCATTGCCACCTTTACGAATTATAGCTCCAATTCTTTTCTGATAAGATCAATTGCTTGTGGTAGGATATAAGTCGTCATCTTATGATATGAACTTTATTTTCATCTTAATTGTTATTGCTAATTACCCCATCCCTTTTACATGTTAAACTCAATAACTCTGGTTATACAATTTTATTATAATAGTAAGTAGGGAAAGGTTGGTTGAAGTTTTTATTATCCCAGATCAATACCTCAGATTGTAATCACCATGCCAGACCTAGAATGAAGCGCCGAATTTGCGAATAACATGTCTTTAAAAGTCCAGTTTCATACTTCATAAATGTTTATTCCATGACATGAAAAATGGAACCGGTATTCTCCATACGAGTTATTTGTACAATCATCCACACTATTTGATGCTGCCAGTAGATTAACTTATCTAAACC
The DNA here is from genome assembly GCA_003255025.1 of Datisca glomerata. Taxonomy (NCBI): domain Eukaryota; kingdom Viridiplantae; phylum Streptophyta; class Magnoliopsida; order Cucurbitales; family Datiscaceae; genus Datisca; species Datisca glomerata. The sequence goes on from QANY01009677.1 coordinate 1,526,115, forward strand.
GTTCACTAGCTTAACGACTCTAAATAAAAAAAGGATAAAAAGAAACTCCAGGTGCCATCCAGAATGGAGTCCCGTTGCATGATTTAACATCATTCGAATTTGTTGCCTGACAAAGCACAAGTCACAACCATCAAAATAGGGGAATGAAATTTCACTCTAACTTGAAAGTGAAAATAGTGAAACAGTGAAAAATGAACAAAAGAAAGAAACATGGACGGTGAGAGAAACCTTTGCCAACCCAAAATCTGACAGCTTCACTAATCCAATTCCATGCACTAATATATTTGCACACTTGATATCTCTTGTATAGTAAAAAAGATGAGGTTAGACTTTGGAAGATTAATTACAGAAGCTCCCTCTCTTTTTCTCACTGACCACTTGTATCTATCAATATATTTACGTACTTTATATACCTTGTATAGCAGAAAATATGAGGTGAGACTTTGGAAGATTAATTACAAAAGCTCCCTCCTGCCTTCACTCCCACCCCTCTCACTCTCTCTCTTATATCTCATGTTGTGTGTGTGCACGAGTGTGTGCTCTCTCCTTATTGTATAGCATGTTGTGTGTGCGAACATGTGTGCTTTTACACATCACAGTTCACACCATAGCTAAAGGTTGACCTAGCAATGGAAATTATGTCCAACCAGCCTGCTATGTAAATCACTCGGTATTTTTGTCAAAAAAAATCCATGGGTATTTACTTAGATACATTGATTAAATGGTAGTAGAAGAGCTAAGAGGTGATGAAACAAAGTTAACTGGAATACTCATGAAATGAAGCGACTCTATGCAATGAATTTTTTATTCTCTCTTTATAAGTTTTCCAGATCTAGACAAATGATCTACTTACTAAGTTATTCGAAGAAGTATTATAACGTCCTCTCAGATAAGCTGAGGAAACATAAGTAAAACATATTGATTGCCCAACAGGAGGAAAAAGTGTCCAAAATTTAAAAAGATCAAAACAGCTAAAAATCTAGTGACATAAATATAAATAAATGAATTATATATAGATCATTTTGTATTACTTGTGAACTACCATTTGGTCATGAAGATATTTCAGACCATGCAGAATCTATTTTGTGTATGTAGAAACAATAGAATCTCGAAGATGATATGTTTGATAGAGATTCATTAGGGAACCCTGAGTGACAAGCTCGAGAAAGATATAAAGGTTTGATTCATCTTGCAACTAGAAGTAAACATAACAATAAACATAAGATTCAGATCAGTCTAATGGTTGGAAGACAAAGTACATTACAAGAAAAATTCAGAAAATATAATATTCATGGCTCAAATATAGAAAATATAATATTCAAACCTTACAACCAAATGGAGAAACCAAATAAATCAAAAAACTCTAAATCTAAACCCTAAATAAATCAGAAAACTATAAACATTAACTCAAAATCTAAACACTAAATCTCGATAAAACTAAATCAGAACAAATAATATTAAATACATCTAAAAAAACTACCAACTCACCGTGAGAGAGCGAGAACCATCGTCGGAGGCTGAGATTTGAGAGAGAGAATAGATTAGAGACGAGCGAATAGCAGAGAGAGGAATAGAGAGGAGTATCGAGAGAGAGAAAAGTGCAGAGATGACTAATGAGAGAGAGAGAGAAAGAGCAGTACAGAGGCGAGCTCGAGAGGAAGAGAGAGCAAGCTGAGAGTTCGTTCGAGAGAGAGATTTGAGTTCATTAGAGAGAGATAGCTCTGAGTTCGTTTAGAGAGGAGATATTTTCTGTGAGAGTGGATTGGGTTATAAGAAACATATAGATGGTATTTTGTAATTAACCTCAACTTGAAAACTATGACAGGTTATATTATACATGTCATCTGAAAAAAGGTAAAAAAATTTATGACTGCTTAAAAAAATCACTATCATAATAGGTAAACTTATTATGACAGTTTATTTATGTACTGTCATAGTAACTCAAAACAAAGAATTTCCACTCTGAGCACATTTGGTAACTACTAGTTTTGATATTTAAAGTTAAAGATTTAAGAATATGGGGGGCTGTTAAACTAACAGAGAAATCTGGGAAACAATCTTAAAATACTATCATTAAAATTTATAAATCTTGCATCACGTAAGGCTAACAAGACATAGGTATTTAGACCTCTCCTTGTAAGTGGTTTAAGTACAATCTGGATTAAACCAAAGTGAAGAAAATTATATCATTCTTCAATGTGATGTTTAATTGCATTGGGGGAAAGTAATCAACCAGTTTCATGCTCTTGCTCACGAGCATCTATTTTTCAATTGTTTTGACATGATGCTGAGGCTTGAAGGAAGCAACAGAACATGTTGATTTGTAAATTTCTTTACTAGGGATTTGGGTATATTCCATACCATATGATCTACTAGATCATCTGCTAAGTATTCAAAATATTTTTCATTAATTATGCCATGTATTATTTTAATTGTAGACTTATTGCTACTAGAAGAATTGCTTCTAAATAATCCACTCATTGCTCAAAATAACTAAATTATACTTATGATTAAAAATTTCCTCATGTACTTTGATTATCAAACATGCTATGACTTCTACAACCTCCTATAAAGATGACTTTTCTCCCAATTACCTCTACAACTACTGTACCCTCGAGATTTATGAATCTAAGAGATCTTATTAAGATGTCTAAAGTAAACCAAATAGAAACTGATATGTTAGATTCACATATTTGATTATCAAATATTACAGAGAAATAATCAAGCATAAAAGTAACCACTCACTTGGGTGGAGAGTGAGATTAAATAAAAATAATTATTCAAGTAAGCGATTAAGCAACAATAAAAGTAATAACCAACCATAAAGGCAGTGAATAATAATTCCGCCTCTTCTCCCCTTTGACTATATTGTTTGTTGTTGTTTAAATTCTTACTTCTTTAATACACAGTCTTTAATTTCTTAAATTATAAGCAATTCTAAAATAATATAAAAGGCTTTTTACTTGACATTTGAATCTTGGGGATTAATTTGACTAGATTAAAAGTGTAAATATCTAATTGATCGTTAATGTAAACTGAAATATATGTATATATAATATATTTACGATTTACATTAACCATCAATAAGATCTTTACACTTTTAATCTAGTCAAATTAATCCTCAAGATTCAAATGTCAAGCAAAAAGCTTTTTATATTATTTCGGCATTTTTATGCGACCATAAGCACCTACATTTAAAACTCACATAAAAATCTATTCGTTAAATATGATGTGTGTGACCAAAATCACCTAAATTTGAAGAAAATAGTAAATGAAAAGGTCACATTGCTTAAAATATAAAATTCGAAACTAGTTTGACTAAATTAAAAACATAAGAACTAAATTAATCGCTCGTGTAAGTATAGGACATTAATTCATATTTCTCTTTATTTTTGTTTGACATATGAGAGTGGAGGATGACTTATATATTTGTACCTTGCAAAATAAAGGGTGTAGTGATATTTGTATGACATACGTAAATTCTGAGAAATTGTTTGGTGGGTGACCACTAGAACCAATTTGAGTTTTTTTGCTAAAGTATGAAATCTAGATAAAATAATTTATAAAAATATACTCATAATATAATTTTCACTTATCTTTTAACTGCTGACTCAAAAAGTCTGCGAAGTTACAAGTACCCTTCATGAATTTTAAATGTCTGGCTCACTCACTCTCTTTCAGCTGTTCTCTCTCTCCCCTTTGCATTAAAACCCATTCGAAGAAGAAGACGATGAAACCCAGCCCCTCTCCCTCTCTCTGCTGAAGCGCGGTGGTCATGAAGGCTCCGAGGGTTTCTGCCCGTAGAAGACATGAAGGCTCCGAGTGCGACGAGCGCAGTGACGAGCCAAACCCTCACGCCGTTCTTCGTCTGATCTCGATACTGTGAGCCAAACTTTTTTTCTCTTAAAAGCCGTTATTTACACCGGCCCTTAGATATATGGTCGACTTCCAAAAGATAAATTCCCCATACTGTATGTTTCACTTCCAAAAGAAAAAAGGCAAGAAAATGGTCAACTCTCAAAAGATGAGCTACCAAGCTAGGGAGACCAAAGGCCAAGCTCAGATTAATTATATCTTTTTGCAATATTAGTGCTTAATTGGTTGGCAATACAGTAATTGGACAAAATGAGCATGATTATTGTTTTATTATGTGGGTTTTTTTCAATTCTTGTAGAGAGTGATTGTAAAGTGTTTGTTGAAATGTTTTAGTTAATCTGGAAAAGGCAAGCACGGTGATGGACAAGGCTAACAATGAAGCTCAATCAGTCAAAGAATCAATGCAAAAGACTGGGTAGCAGATGAAGACCAAGGCACAAGGAGCTGCTGATGCTGTTAAGAATGCTACTGGCATGTACAAATGAATGAAAAAAGGTTCAATAATTTTCTCTTGTTTTTTTCTTTCCTTAGGAACATAAAGAGAAGTCTTTTCTCTCCCCAGTTGGATTTTCCCCTTCTTCTTTTGTTTGTCTCTCTAGGAGTTCTTGTTGATGGATTCTGTTAAGAGAGAGAGCTATCATTAGATCATTGATGTTCTCTTGTTATTAATTAATTCATAAAAGTGCTTTTTAGGCTCTAATTTGCTTTCACTTTTCTTCCTTTTAATTTACATGGTTTATTTTTTTTATTTCTTTCATATTTAAGATTTAAAAACAATATGTTAAGAAAATATTTCAATAAAAAACACATATTATAAGATTACATGATAACTACACGGGTATCGTGTAGTTTACAAGATAACTACACCATAGACACACAGATATCGTATAGTCATCGTGTAGACTCGTGTACCCATCATGTACACTACACGAGTATATTGTAGCAGTCATGTAGACTACACAATGGGTACACGGGCATCTTGTAGACTGCATGATGGTTACACGTGAATCGTGTATCCGTCTTGTAGACTACATGGTGGGCACACAGACATCATGTAGCCATCATGTAGACTACACGATGGTTACACGGGCATCATGTAGCCATCACGTAGACTCGTGTAGCTATCGTGTAGTCTACACGATGTTTGTGTACCAATCGTGTAATAATTATTTGAAAATATTTTTATGTTATTTTGATTTTATGTTATTTTTTGAATAATATCATTTGAAAATATTTTTTTAATTAAGAATCGAGAACCTTTCTAAATTAATGTGAATCACGATTCCCGTGTAACAATCTTGTAGTCTACAAGATGGGTACACAATGTCCGTGTAACCATCGTGTAGTCTACAAGATGGGTACGTAATTCCCGTGTAACCATCGTGCAGTCTACACAATGGTTACACGATGCTCGTGGTGTACCCATAGTTAATAATTATTTGAAAATATTTTTATATTATTTTGATGTTATGTTATTTTTTGAATAATATCATTTGAAAGTATTTTAAAAATATATTTTTTAATTAAGAATCGAGAATCCTTTTTAATTATTGTGAATCACAATACCCGTGTAACCATCTTATAGTTTACAAGATGGGTACACTATTCTCGTGTAACCATCGTGTAGTCTACACGATGCCCGTGTAGCCATCATGCTGGTAGCCCATGTAACCATCGTGTAGTCTACCTACATGATGTCCGTGTGTCCATCATGTAGTCTACAAGATGGATACACGATTCATGAGTAACCATCATGTAGTTTACAAGATGGCTACACGATGCCCATATATATCTATCGTGTAGTTTATACAATTCTTGTGTCCTATTATGTAGTTTACAGGTTGGGTACATGACTACACGATATTCGTGTACCTATCTTATAGACTATATGATGGATACATAGGCAACATATACCCATTCTTGCGCTCAACAAATTAGTCTTTGGTCAAATATTTGTGAAATTTGAAGGATAAATTTTCATCAAAGGGAGATATATTGTGGAGTACGATTACGAAGAGACCGAACTAACAAGTATTATGTATTCCGCAAAAAAAGCATGGTTCTGTTTTTGCCATTTATTTTTATGTCGAATTTCCATATTTTACTACTACATCAATTTTATGTCGAATTTCCATATTTTACTACATCAATTTATGTCTATCTAAATCATTAACTGGAATTGATGGGTATCTAGAAATTCAATGTTATGACTACGCGTAAATCTTTACTTCTCTTGACCTTTGAAGTGTTCGAGAATTTAGAGTTGTCTGAAAATGGCAAAGAGAAATACATAGGACAAATGGAGGAAACATGAAAGAAAAAGAAACATATCTTTACAATGAGCGATGGATTTTTGAATCAAAATAGCAAATTTTATGGATAATTGAATTTCATGCCTTGCATTTAATTGATCATTCAATGGCAGGTTCAATTAGTAGAGTAGAATGTCCAGATAAGATTAAAGAATCTGAAACCAGATGAAATTAGAAGCCGACAAAGATACAATCCGCACATATAGCTTGGACAGAAACAGTGTACAGTATTATGATTTCTCGGAGAATTTGGTTTTGAAAAGCTGAGCTAAAATAAGATAGGAGAGATACTGGTTACAAGAGCACTCGGTTGTAGATATCCGATTGTCACCAAGATCCGGCAAAGAACGGAGCCTTCATTGTGCTCGTCGTTTTCTTCGGCAGGTTGGGATCACCCAGCTCGAGATTGGGTCACCGCACTCATGTCGTCTTCGGGCAGAAACCCACGGAGCCTTCATGTCTTCTTCAGGTCGAAACCCACGGAGCCTTCATGACCACCGCGCACACCACCGCGCTTCAGCAGAGAGAGGGAAAGAGGCTAGGTTTCATCGTCTTCTTCGAGTAGATTTTGCTGCAAAGGGGAGAGAAAGAGCAGTAGAAAGAAAAACAGTGAGCCTGAGATTTAGAATTCATTAAAGAAACTTGTAAGTGCACAAACTCATTTTGAATCGAGTGTGGATCACGGGTTAGAATAAACAAAAATTAGGTCAACTCCTTGTAAATTAGGTCAACTATATATTAGCAAAAAAATCCAAGCAATTTGGTCATTTCGCCCAACTGTCCTGTTCTTTAATTTTAACCATTAGAATATTTCTTACCCCAAACGGTAAGTTTCTTTGTTAAACTACTAGAAAATCAGACTTCACACAAATCATTCTGCCTCCTATTTTATCAATTCTAAATAAAACCCAGTTTACATTTTAAGACCCTTAAATGTGTGTTAGCCATCATTTTGTCCACATAGTTTTAAATTTTTTTAATTTGAACCCTAAATGCATAAATAAAAATCAACACGGATTTATTAATGACTCCATGCAGCCTACACTACATGTGGTCAACTTACATAAAAATGATGTCACACGAAGATCAATTAGTATCAAAATTGCACGATTTGCAAATAGTGTTAATGGTAAATGTTTTGTAAGATCAGGATTAAATTAATATAATAAAAATATACATAACCAATTTTATAACAATCACAAACTAGAGGGGTCTAAAATATAATTTTTTGAATTAGGCACAACACCCACTTATATCATATAAATAGTTCCTTCTTCCAATTTCTTCACTCAAGATCTCCCTCTACCATATCTCGCCCTGCATTGCTGGGGGAGGAAAATCATCTCACATTTTCCCATTTTTTCCTACTTTATTGAATGGAACAAAAAGTAGATACCATAACTGCCCCTGTTAATGGCAGGGCCAAGAAGAAGAGTGGAGCAATGCAGCTTATCAGGGTTGCAATGTTCATGATTCGTCGTAGCTCAGGAAAAACAATCAGTCGATGTGACATCATGCAACTTGTGGAAGCGGCTTGTGGGACCCATGCATCCGTTGCATCTCTAAAGCAACCATTCAGCGCAACCACACTCAATTGAGGCTGGTGCACATGTTCCGCCTTGTGATCAATCGAAGGATATTAATTTTGAGAATGTGTCATCGAAGCCTTTCTCTCTAGGTACTCCAGGATCGTCTCCTTGCTGTAGCCGGTACACCTCGGCTGATAATCTCCAGGATCTCGACTAGGAAGAGGAGAACGATGACGTTGAGTATGATGAGAATGGAGGGGATGAGATGATCCATGCCAAGGCAGATATGTCCATCTCTCGATTTTACAAGCAAATGAGGCTTCAACGTCTAGATTCAATTGATCATCGTTACAATGAGATGATTAGCAGATCAACCGGTTAAGATGGAAAGATTAAGATTGATATTGTTTTATCAAGTTATATTTATGTACGGATTGCATGCATGAGGACTACATGTCGGATTTATTCACGGGTCAAAATTAGTGTTTTTAACAAATTTCTTTCCTTTTATGTTTTAGTTTTATGTTACGGTAAGAGATCATGGGCATGGGTGGAAGCTAGCTTATTAGTTAACCTTTTTTTTTCTAGAAAAATAAGCTTGTCAGTTAATTTTATGCTATATAATTAACTAATTAAGAAATGAATTAATGTTCTTAAGCAGGGTGGATCTATTATAGGCCCTCTAACCTTTCAGTTTTAATTTTTTTATGTTTTCGATTGCAACTATTTTTGTTTTAGCTAGTAATGTGCCATGTGGATGATAACATAGTCAATTGGTCATGTATATTTTTTTTCCTAAAAATGAGGTCTTGTGTTCAAATATTATTGTTTCTGATTTGATGCTCTTTTAATTTTTTGTCGCACTCTTTTACTAATGTATTATCATATAAGTTGCACATGTTGATCCTCTTAATGTTTATGACATATATTCGATACTTTTAACAAAAAATAAGAGATATATTATATGTCTACCTTAATTACGCCTACAAAATATGAGATGGCCGTCGCATAGTTAAACCGAGATTCATTATTTAGATGTTATTCTAAATGGTGATAAGTGTCAAGGAATAATAATTCATTTATCTTCATATCAGTTCCTTATTCCATTTATAAATGAAATTTATAAATTTTAAGAATAAACATCAAACACTACTGATAAATAAGCTTTCAAACATAAAAATTATTTTAAGAAAAAATTCATATTAATCCCTATGCTCTTATATCTAACGATTCCCTTTAAATTAAAATTTTAGACCCGTCACTATCTTGAACTATAGCATACTACCAGTTTATCTTGTATTGAGATGTTTATGAAAAAAACGTAGAAAGTTAAGTTTTTAACTTTTTTTTCTTTTACAAAAATGGGTAGGAGGATTAGATTGATCACACTACGCATTAAACATTGCGCCTGCACCTGTAACCACACCGAATTCCCATGCATCTCGTCTCTGTCAACAGCGAAGCTCAGGTAGAGGCGGAACTATGAGGGGGTTAGGGGGCCACCAAATTTTGGAAAAATTACTACTAAATGACATGTCAATGTAGTGAGAATACTCACACTCAACTAATAATTCAAATGAAAATCAAGAAATTAGTTGAACATTCACCGCTCACCACTACACCGAAGTCTTCCACAGCTTGTCTATGTTGAAACCGAAGATTGCACAAGGAAATTTAAATGAAAGAGAATGTGATATAAAAATATATAGCATCTAGGTAAAAGCCAGAGGAGCCTAACGAAGCCTTTAACCAAGGGAATTCAAGTCACTTAGCACTAACCCGCGTTAGGGCGTCGAAAGCTAAAGTGGAGACTAAGCTAATTTGAGCTTGGAGCAGATTTAGAATAATGGGCTTTTACATCTGATTTTAAAAATTACAATTTCGCTAGTTTAAAAAGGTTCACAAAAAATAAAGTTTGGAGCACAGAAAAACAGTCCACATGCACAAGTCGTTCAATTTTCAAATGCATATACACATATATAAAATATACCTATCATTATAGTACCATATATTTTATATACACAGTATATATTATGTGTTTCTTATTTTAGAAAAAGATAATTCTCAAACCACCTTCATTAACGTTGCAATGATCAGCTTCTCTTAGTTATAGTCAGGAGTAACTTTTATTTCCCCCTTCCTAAATACCAAAGTTCATGGGCAAAGCAAAGATAAATTATGTATTTGGTCCTTAACTATGACTTAATTTTCATTTTGGGCATCTAAATCTTTTTAGTACAATTTAGTCCTTAAATATTTAACTCGCTTTCAATCAAACTCCTTATCATTTACTTTATAAGTGAAACATCCCAAAAAATGTTAACATGTAGGTGAAAATGATGATTTGGTACAAAAAAATGTACCAAGGCTCGTAATGTGTCAAGACACCATCTTTCCCTCATTTCTCGAACGTTTTACCTACGAATTAGATTGTATGAACTTGATAGAAATCAGTTTGAAAGCTTGAGAGCAAGTTTAAAAATGAAAATTAAAATGAGTAATAATGATAATTAATTCAGTGTATAAATGAGAAGTTTAGAGCCAAGCACGGCTGAATGCCTGGGAAAATTCTCTACAAATATCAGCATGATATGATGTATTGGTACTGGTAGGATAAAAAGTGTTGGTCTGCCAAGGCAGTTTCCAAAACTATAGCACAACCCTATAGGGGAACAATGCAGTATTGGTATTCGTGAATACCATATCTAATCCTCTGACGCTGGGAAAAAAATTCCCCGCATTAATGCTGGGAATAATCTTGATTGTTAGATCTGGTCAGATGATCACAACCGTTAGATGATTTTCACTCTAAAATTCTTTTGCAACCTAAGGAACAGATAGTCCATCCTTCTTTCACTTTGCTATTCTTCTTTCCTTCTCTCTCCTTCGACTTCCAACCTTAAAAATTAGGTCACATGAACAAACAACACCTCGGGGAGAAAACTCAGATGAAGCTCAGGAGAAATCTAGACGACGCTTGAAATTTTGGTCGCGATCTTCAAATCGAGTTGGATTTCGTTCACATCAAGTTGATTAGAAAATCTGGTACAATCTTATATCTTCAAAAAAAAATTGATTCAAAATGAAAAATCTGAAGTTTTTATGTTTCATGTAAATAAATGTTACTGGTGAACCGGTTGTGTTGAGGACAAATCTCTCTCAGAAAAATCTGAAGAATCGATTGTGGTGAATCAATTCTGGTTTTATGTGGTTAGAAGGTTCGATCGATGAATGGTGGGGTTCTAACTTTATGACTTTTTTACTTTTCATTCTTTGTTCAGGGTAAATAAAAAGAGCTTATGTCAAAGCACAATCACCTTTTATTCTCTTTCTCTCTCTACTCTCTTCTTTATTTTTTCTGTTTTCTCTTCAAAGTAAAGAAGAAAAGCTCATTTTCTCTTGCTTTCCGTTGTAATTATCAACCATCTTTTTGCTTAGAACTTTTCGCTGTTATTTTTCTTTTAATCTCAGATATTTTAATATTGTGAATGTCGTTACTTCATTTTTTTAAATCTATCTCTGCAAAAATTTATTGCAAGTTTGGAAACTGTTTCTTTGATCAAATGCATTATTGTGGTCAAATAGCTTTTGTTGTTTTAAACTTCATATGGGTCTATATTCTTTGTTCCTTGTGATGCTGAAATAATTAACTTTTTTTAATTTAGATTTCGTGTTAAAAAAGGGGTATTATTTCTTACGAGATAGAAAATATTGACTCTGCTTATTACACAGTTCGTTCCCATTCAAACTCCCATTCAATTCCTGGTACCAGTAATTAGGGTCTTTAAGAGCTTCCCCTTTAATCAGTTTTAATGTTTTTAACCCTTTACTCTGTAGTTGTGAGACATCCCGATTTTAGCAAATACGTGAGATTCAATACCATGTAAGCTATTGTGCTTGATATGCTGTTGATTTTTCCTAATCTATTTGTGTGGACATTTAATCGAAGAGAAGGGTTTGTTTTGGATTTGTTGATGATCTTGGACGGCACTGCGTTTTTGTATCTATTGGTGCGTTCGATTTATGGGTCTGTTTCTTGCTTGTTTGGTCAGGTTCCCAGACTGTCGGTTGTTGTAGAACCACTGGTAGGCCAGTTCTTTGATAAGCTCTTGGATTTCCATTTACTATTTTATTTTTAGCATACAGTAATTTCATTTCAATTAGGAAAGAGCTTAAGCATTCTAGCTCAATTAACCTAAAGGAAAGAAGTTACATGATATAATCTTGTTATTCAAGTGTATAATAATGGGAAATCACTAATCAATATTCGATGTTGTTATTGTATTTGGTTTATGATCTAATAGAACTTATAAGTGTAGAGCCATTGTACCCTGATGGTAGATGGATTCAATTATGAACTAATGACTATAAATCATTCAGTAACTCAGCTCTAAGAAAACCTATATGCATAATGCACTATTAAGCGATATAGGCTCAACTTTGAAAATTGAAACAAATATCACTATTTTATGTGGGTTCAACTCAAACGTGGATAAGCTAACCATAACACATGAATATTGGCAGTGATCTTGGTTTATCAAAAGTATGGGTTGGTTTATTTGGTTGACTTACTCTGAATTAGAAATGAGAGTATAATCCATTGCAACTTGTGGTAAATTTGTAATGCTTATATGCAGTTTTCCACTCCGGTATTGATAAATGATAATGTTAAAAGTTGTGATGCAGTTAATGCATTGTATTATTTAATTCTTTGAACAATCCAGATAACTCTTTATTAGCATGGATGATAACTCTTTATTAGCATATTTATTGAGTGTAAAAAATCTATGATTTTTTTAAAAAAACTTACTTGTTTTGACAATGAAGTCCCTGAAGAGATCTTGAAGAAATGGAAGAAACTCTGCAAAGAGTATAGATCATAAAATTTATTGATTTTTTCAAAGAAACTTACTTGTTTTGACAATGAAGTCCCTAAAGAGATCTTGAAGAAATGGAAGAAACTCTGCGAGGAGTATAGATCATAGGCAAGACACGCATTACAACTTGATCCTTAGGGTAAAACAGTGCAGCTGAAGTAGTCATTAAAAGGTACAAGGATTTTTATCATGTTCTGCTACTTTATGTTGTAATATTTGTGTAGTTATATATAGAAGTAGGTTTGAAGTGAGTTTTTATAGTGTTTAGAAGGGATTTGTAACAAAAAAAAAATATTCATTTGTAGTGGTACTAATAAGTGAGATGATTGTTTAAAAGAGAATTTGAATGAAATTATTTAATGTGCTGACGAGTTTATTATTTCATAAAGATTTACATATGAGATTAGTACGTAAAATGACTAAGTGTATGAAAATGATAAAGTGTGTGAAAATGACTAAGTATATGAAACTAGCTAAGTGAGTGAAAATGACAAAATATATGAAAAGACTAAGGTATGGAAATGACATACTACATTAAAATGACTAAATGTATGAAAATGAGTAAGATATGAAAATGGCTAAATGTGTGAAATAGTTATGTCAAAAATACTAAGTATATGTAGCTAAGTTGTAAAAATGTCTAAATGTATGTGAAAATACCTAAATGCATGAAAATAGGGCTAAGTGCATGAAAATAACTTAGTGTATCAAAACAATTACATGAAAATGTCAAAGTGTGAGAAGATTATTAAGTGAATGAAAATTGCTATGTGTATGTGGTTAAATTATAAAAATAGCTAAGTGTATATGAAAATGCCTAAGTATATAAAAATATGACTAAGTATATCAAAACAAGTATATGAAAATGGTAAAGTGTGAGAAAATTACTAAGTATATGAAAATGTATGAAAATAATTAAGTGTTTGAAAATAAAAAAGTGTGAAAATTGTTAAGGGTGTGAAAATGGTTAAGTGTATGAAAATTACTACATGTGTATAATGGTTAAATGTTTAAAAAACTTACTAAGTGTATGTGACTAAAATATAAAATGACCGAGTGTAGAAAAAAACCGCCAATATAGAATATATAATCGTCGGTATAGAAAAGGAACCGTCAGTAAAGACTATTAAACCGTCGTAATAGACACTAAAACTGCCTCACTAGACATTAAAATCGCCGCAATAGGCGATCGCCTGTTAAGCTATGGCGTTTAGGATGTTGATTGGCAATTGGAGCCATTAAACTTACGTTTGGCAACAAAGAAGGACGATTCGCACCTTCAGGATAGCGTTTGGAGGTTAAGAATGGCGTATGGAGGCTGAAGAGTGACGATTAGGTTTTTTGGTGTTCACCAAATTCATAGTAGAGTACAAAGGGAATCTTGAAGGGTTCACCAAAAATTAAAAATTCACTTTTTGGAGGGGTTCACCAAATATGTACTGGTGTTCACCAAATATGTAGTGGGGTTCACCAAATATGTAGTGGAGTTCACCAAATATGTATTGGAGTTCACCAAATACGTACAAATTAATAATTCTTGAAAGGTTTCACCAAATATGTACTGAGTTTCACCAAATATGTACCAGGATTCACCAAATACATATAAATTTAATAATTATTTGAGGGGTTCATTAAAATTGACTTCGTATGTATTTGGTGAACCGTAGTACGTAAATGGTGAACCCGAGTACATATTTGGTGAACTCTTCCAAGAATTATTAATTTATATGTATTTGATGAAGCACAGTATATATTTGGTGAATACCGGTACGTATTTGGTGAACACCTATATATATTTGGTAAACCCATCCAAGAATTATTGATTTGTATGTATTTGGTAAACCCCAATACATTAAGGGTTCACTAAGTATGTACTGGGGTTCACCAAATATGTAGTGGGATTCACCAAATACGTACAAATTAATAAATCTTGAAGGGGTTTACCAAATATGTACTAGTGTTTCATCAAATATGTATTAGTGTTTCATCAAATATGTATTGGGATTCACCAAATATGTACTGAGATTCATCAAATATGTATTGGGGTCACCAGATATATACAAATTAATAATTCTTGGAGGGAATCACCAAATATGTATTGGTGTTCACCAAATATGTATTAGTGTTCACCAAATACGTACTGAGATTCACTAAATATGTATAAAATTGAGTTTTTATATATTTGATGAACTCTTACACATATTTAGTGAATCTCTATACATATTTAGTGAACTCTCTAAAAATTATTAATTTATACATATTTAATAAATTATAGTACATATTTAATGAACCAAAAAAAATAACTTGTGACCCGATGATCTTTACATTGCCCAAATTACTTAAAAATAACTTAAAGGCCACCATTTCCCAATTCTTGTTAGGGGAAATCCTGACATGATAGAATTCCCCCCATAAGTCTAGCAAATTTTAGAGTTTCTCCATGTGACATCTAGGACATACTATAAACATGGCCGGCATCAATCTCCTGTCATAAAACCATTATAATACTAAAATATAATAGTTTGTACTTCAATTATTATTTCAAGACATGGCTCAAGGCCATTAGGTACTTGTTGGAAATGCTACGTACAGGGCGTATTCGGATGTATATTGTAAGGGATTTTTTCATCCTTACAGTATGCAAGTAATGAATACGAGTAAAAAATATAGAAATACGAAAAATGAAAGATAAGCAGAGAGAAAATGAGCTTATAGCTTAATTGTTTTGACATAAATTATTTTGATCTAAAATATATATGAAGGTTTATATACATCTTCTCATTTTTTATTGTTTCTCCAATTTTAATGGATATTTAAAGATAATATTATAATCGTTTTGATATAATCATGGGGTAGGGTAATAACTGACGTCAACTTTAATACTAACACATCATCTCAATTGACTTTGTCTTCCCCACGTATGCATCATTCAACGTTTTTCTAGCAAATACAATATAATCATGGAGGAGAATACAATATAATTCTAGCAAGTCACATGTCAAAAAGTATAAAATAGTACCTCTAGCACGTCACAGTTCCATCCGTTCCTACTATGTTTGGCGTTGCTATGTCATTACCAATCCTATGCATATGCTTCCCATTTTAAAACATATGATTCTAATTTTTTTGATATTTTAATAATTCTAAGTTTTTCTGTTTGTCATCTGATTCTAAACTGATTGCTTCAACTCAACTACAGTATGGATGGAAGTTGAAGATCACATTGAACGTGAATAGTTTCAATTTTAATGGTTAAAATTTGTTTTAAGAAAAAATATAATAAGAAATTCTGAGAATTGCTGTAGCGGACGGATCATAGCACGAGCATATCCAGTTCAGTAGGGCATAACTTTTGACACGGGTAGAACCACGAGCCCTGTAAGATATCAAATCGAAACTTATTCAGAGACCTACAGGTGCGACAGGGTTTACCCGTCAGAGCCTAGTTTTGTGTCCAAAAAACACTGACTGTGCAGTTTTAGAATTGCTGTAGCGGACGGATCGTAACACGCGCATGTTCAGTTCAGTAGGGCATCTATGCTCTAATTGGCTAAATTCACCGTGAAACCATTGCATATGCCCTACGGCTCTACGAACTATGATACCACCACAAGGTCACGGCGCTACATTTCAGAGCCAAAGAAAAAGGCAAACAATTTTATTTGGTGTTGCAATCTTAGAATGTAAATCTATTATTAGCATTCCGCATCTTGTTGAGTGTATAATACAACAAATACAAGTAGAATTTACAAAATCTGCACCATTCTAGCGGGAAAATCTTGTGCATATATTGGGGGGAGTTTTCTCATAAGACTGTCGACAGACGTTAACAAAACATATTTTCCGTCAAAAATGTTGCTAAGGAAACCTTCTAGGTTCTTCCGTTTTTTATGACCCTTTCAAATATAGGATTCTCCAGAAGTTGCTTGGCTGAAGGCCGCCGCACTGGGTCCGGATCCACCATCACCTGTAACATTTTTTAAGAATCAGACCACAAAATCACTGTTGCTAATGCTGCAACTCTCAAAGCATATGAAACAAGCACAAATATATGGTACACAATTGAAAGTAAACAATGATAATGAATTGTAAAATCAAGATAAACAGAAAGAAAATACAATAACCAGGCAGTACCAATAGTAACATACTAACGAACATGAAGGAATAGTATACATAAATATACACAAATAGAGCTCAGCGAAATCAATGAGTCCGCCATCCAAAGAAGATTACAACTCCTATGATATAGAATCTAGCAAACGTTTGTACCTAAAAGAGGAGTGCTAAGGACAGTCGGGACTAATGAATCATAACCGTCCATTGAGTGAGCCCCACACGGGTCCACCAAAATGGACAAGTGATGCTTCACAAGCATCATACACTACTGTCATTAGCATTTCTCTTATCGATGTTGGAGATTTACCGTGGACATCATCTTGATATTATTACTCTGGAATATGCTGAACTATTTAAGAAGGCTATAAAGATAGCTTTTGAGCAACATCACGGTATTATAAACTTCTGATAATGACAGGCAGTTAAACACAGCACATTATTATAAACTTCTGATAGCTACAGGTAGTTAAATACAACACATTGCAACTTAGTGCATGATCACTTATTAAACAAGTAAGGCAGAATCGCTTCCTACCAAGGTTGCACAATTATGACAATTCCATATATTTCACAGTATATTATATGTTCTTCAAAAAATACTATCATACAGAAAATGAAAATATGCCATTGTACCTTGAGCAAGTTTTGAAACTGCAATGAATGACCAGGAAGAAGTGGCAGTTTTCCCTCTTTAAGATTCATTAAATGAGATCCTGATTCTGGTAAAGATGACCCTTTAATAAGCTCATAAGTGGAAGCTCCCAAGGAGAAGATATCAACTTTGTCGAGATAATCATATCTCTCATTTAGGATTTCTTGAGGCATATAACTGTGCATCACCCTCATCAATTGGCAGGCTCTTATCAAGAAGAGTTGCACATCCAAAATCCCCAAGCTTATAAACACCATTTTTAACATAAATATTGTCAGGTTTTACATCTAAGTGAGCTATTCCTCTCTCGTGCACAAACTGCAAGGCCTTTGCAATCTGTTCAAAAGTTTGATATCAGAATGGCACAAAAAATTTTGATTATCGAATTCACTGATATAGAGTAATTCATATGAGCAGTCTGGCTGTGTCTCTCTAAAAGAGTAGATCAAGAAAATCTATTCCCATCAAACTTTAATACTTCAATCAGATTAAGAACCACCTATGCGACCTAATTTAACCAAAACATTGTCATATACAAAACCAAGAAACAATGTATGTTTACGTACAGGCAACACTAGCTTCATATTCATGCAGGTAAACTTATGAGACATTACTCATCAACACATCTCAAGAGCATGGTATATTTTACAAGATCGGATAAAATATGTTGACCTGATGCAAGACTTCAACACTTCTCCCTCTGAATAGTTGAGAAGATTGATTGATGGATAAGCTGTGATCACAAAGTTCCATCTGAATGTACAGTTGCTCATTTTCATACCAAGAAGAGTAGTATCTAACAATGTTCTCATGAGATCCTATGAGGATGAAGACAAGGTAACGGTCAAGAAAAATCATTATGTGAACAAATATTTCATGAAAAGCTGTTATTCGCTAACCTAAAGCTGCCAAAGCTTGAACTTCCATTATTGCTTTCCTTCTGAAAAGGAAAAACGTCACTGTATATTCAAGTGGCCAGATGAAAAGTAAGGGTGAGCCGAAACCTTTGTGTGTGTGTGTGCATGAGAGAGAAAGGGGGGA
The DNA here is from genome assembly GCA_003255025.1 of Datisca glomerata. Taxonomy (NCBI): domain Eukaryota; kingdom Viridiplantae; phylum Streptophyta; class Magnoliopsida; order Cucurbitales; family Datiscaceae; genus Datisca; species Datisca glomerata. Next base: position 1,544,518 of record QANY01009677.1, read on the forward strand.
GAGAAGTAACCTTTCCATGTCATGATGCAACTGTCTTGTACTATGTTTAACAGCATAAAAGCAGCCATCAATTATCTTCAGCACTTTAAAAACACAGTTGAAGTTCCCAATACCAATTTTCTGGAAGAAGAAAACGATTATTTAAAAGAATTCCCCAATCCTGCTGTATAAATTAAATTAATTCTATGCAGATGAATGCAAATTCAGTTTTGGATAAAAACCTTAATCTCGTGGAAATCAGCATGATAACGTGAATGGCCATCCCCACCAATAAATTCAGGAAAATAACCTGAAATTTACTCTCATAAGTAAATGTTGATATCAAGTAAAGGTTGATATCAATATTTCTCAAGGATGTTTTGCAATAACATTTCATCTCCATTCAATTGGAAAGTAACTTAGAATAGCTATAATATATCTTAAGAAAATTATGTAGATATAAAATGTACGGCACATTATGTACCTGCGCATTTTGTTCTCTCATTACCAAAAGGATCTATAACCAGTCTGAAGCATCTTTGAAATATGGGTTTTTCATACAAGGAGGTGGCATAACCCGACACAGATAAGCAACAGCAGATTGCGGGACATAATTTTGGGTCTTCTTTATTCCAATTACGGTTGTTTTCTCTACTTTCACCTCATCAGTACCAAAATTGTCACTTCCAAGCTCCACTACTTGCTGATGCCCATACAATGTAGGGCTCAAAGGATTTACTAAGACACTATCTGCACGTGTGGACATTCAAATGAAGTGAGGCAATTAACAAGTAAATCAACTAATACTGAATGGAGAAATGTGGAATATTGTTCTGACAGAAACCATCGACATGGGGAGGGGGGGTAAGGTAACAGAATAGTTCTATCAAGTAATTATCGATTTAAGTCAATTTCTCAAACAAAAAATCACTTGTCTAAACAGAAGAGCTGTATAAAGTATGTTTGTCAACACTTTCTCGTCAAAAAACCCACTGATACAGCAAGTAAATATTAACAAGTTCTACTCTGGCTAGCATTCTTCCAAGTCCAAACACACTTCACCCTAGCTTAATGACTATACTCAATAAATAACCGGAGAAACAATCTTTACAATTGGCATAAATTTCAACTTGGGTGTACTTTATAATATTAATGTGCTTGCAATTATTGTCATAATTAAAATCTAAGTATCGGAAGGGTTTCAGATATATTGAGTATACATATTTAACTAAAATCTTAGAATTTACAACTGTGAAACTGAATTGAGAACCAAAATAGATA
>QANY01009693.1:0-88110 GCA_003255025.1 Datisca glomerata
ATAAAAAAAATTATATATATATATATATCAAGAGCTGCGTTGCAGCTCTTGCTGCAACAAAGAAAAGTTCATCTGTTGCACCATGTTTTTGTTTTGTTTTTTTTACATAATTTAGTTTTTTACTTTATTCTTGCATTTTTATAATCTCAACATTTTATGTTTTTTATAATTTGATATCCTATAACTTATCTCTATTCTTTTACTTCCATTTTGTTGTAATTATTAACATTAATTTCCTTTACATGTTTATTTATTTAGCATTTTTGCATCGTCATGCTTATAATGCGATTCTTGCATTATTCCCTTATTATTATAATTAATGTTCATGTATGCGTGGATTATAATTTTAATAATTAGATTTAGATTTTGTTACTTCTATTATTTAATTTTCACTAAAAAAGGCCGACGATGGACTTTGAGATTTTTGGGATACCAAACTTCTCGAACTACTGAGGTGAGAAGCTATTCTTGGGATACCGAGAATAACTCTAATAATGCTTTGATTTAAAAGGATATGAGAATACAAAAAAAATAATTTTTTTTTTCAATGGTCTTTGAACCACCCATTAAAAGTAACTTATTTTATTCATTTCTATGATACAAAATTTCTCAAATGGGACATTTAAAAATAAATTTCTTTAACCTTTGCCTTAAAATAAAAAAATGGATAGCATTTGATCAAATTTGGAAACCATTTTACAATAGGTGTTGTTGGGTGCTAGTACCTTCCCTACACACAAATGACTCCCGAACCAACTTTGAGTTTTCATAGACCAAAAAATTTTCATCTTAAAATTGGGTGACCAATCACACCCTAAAATGATTGGTGGCGATTCTAAATTTCTTTTTCCTAAAATAAAAATAAATTTTTTTTAATCGCCACTCCACGTCGCACGCACGTTGCGACAATGTTGAATTATTTATATGATGGTATCATACAACTAGCAAGTAATCATAAATATTTGTTTTGTTTGGAGTGGAAGAAAATGACATTAGATAAATCTTGGATGCAATCTGGAAGGTCATCAATTGAGTATTTTGATGGAGTTGAGACATTTCTTAATTTCTCATATCTTTATAATCAAGAAGAGGATTTAATGATCTTTTGTCCTTGCATTAAGTGTGGTAATAGGTATAGATTACCTCGATCATAAGTGCATGAACATTTACTGTACAAAGGAATTAGGCGTGACTATATCACTTGGTATTTGCATGGGGAGTTGAGACTAGTAGCAGTGATATTGATGTAGATAGAACTGAGGAAATGGATGAAGCTGATGACATGCAAGATTTAGTACATGAAGCTTTCAATCAAGATCCAAATGAAGATGCTGAAAAGTTTTATAAATTGCTAGAGGATGCGGAAGAACCATTTGTATCCCAAATGTGAAAAATATTATATTCTATCATTTGTTGTGAAGTTGATGCATATCAAGTGCATCGATGGGTGGATCGATAAATCATTTACGATGTTGCTAGATTTGTTGAATGATGCATTTCCGACGTGTGAGAAATTACCTAAATCAAATTGTCGTGAAGTTTGCTTGTACAATAATTATATATTATTTTTTGTTAAATTATTTCATTCTGCAATTGGTACTTTAAGTTGTCAATGTGTCGTCACTTTTATACAGGATAATGATGCAAGTAATTCAAACGCCCTATCTGATGACTGTATTTTTTTGTGATGATCTATGCTAGACCATTGTTGTTATGAAGGTCTGCGTTGAATCATTGCTGGGAGGAAGTAATAGACATGAAAAACAAATCTTATCATTATTTTTCGTTTTATAATTATAATTTAAGATACCTTGTGGATAGTTTGTTCTTGACTACTTTTTTATGAAATACTTCATGGTCATTTTAATTATTAAATTACTTTTGAGAACACTTTTTATGAAAAGAACTTTGTGTTAGTAATTTGATAACCTTGTTTACACATATACTTCTATATTCCTCTAAACGATTTAAGCTATTGTTTATAGTCATGCAACGAAAAGGTTGAATAGTAGTATTTCCAGTGAACTTTTTCATTTGTCGCAAATGTATAAAAATAAAGAATACCATTTTCGAAGACACTTTGTGATCGGTAAAAACCCTTTTTCATTTGTCGCAAATGTATAACAATAAATAACACCATTTTCGACAACACTTTGTGATCGGAAAATGAAGGTTCCTCAGTAAAGTTGGTCAGAAATTTTTTATATCATTCAAGATATATTACCAACAAGACGTTTTTAGCTTTCGCGATGGACTATCCTCATCGAAAACACCATTATTTCTGAGGAATCATCGGAAATATAATATTTCCAACCAAACAATTGCCAACGATGAGCGATGGCAAAAAGTCATCGGTAATATCCATTACCGAAGAGATAGGCTTTTTGCGACAACTATTGGTCATCGGAAATAACAGCCTTTGTTGTAGTGAGACTCATATGATTATGAAAAATCTAAAATTAATGTGCAAGAGTTTAATAGTGAAAAATAATCTCTTTTAGATAAAAATAGACTTCTTGAAAGCTATGTTCATGAAAAAATTGAATCCATTAAGGTTTTGAAAACTAGGAAGTTAGAACTTGAAAGTGATTTGATTGATTCTAATGAGAAAATGAAGAAATTGATTTTAAGCACTGAAAACTTGAATGCTTTGTTACGCATTGCAAAATCTTTTGGCTAAGAAAGGTCTTAGTTACTAAATCTAGGAGGACTACTTTTGTGAAAGATAATATTTCTCCCAATGCTAAGTATGAAATTCATGATCATAAGTCTAAAGTCATATATATAATCAAGCCTAAAAGTACATTTCATTCTTCAAAACTTAAACGTGACATACCAACACATATGACTATACCCATATGTCATCATTACGGTATAAAATGTTACATTAGATGTCACAGCTTAAAAACCGATTAAGATTAACATTTTATGTAAAAAACTCATAGAAGCTAGATCAATTTTTTATATCTAATATTAAAAATAAAACTATTTACTTAACATCGACTTAAAACTAAAACGTCCAGTGACCAATAGACCATTAAAAGTGATAATGAATAAAACGAAAGAAAAACAATTAAACTCCAATGTTTCAGAGAAACTTATCAACTTTTATCCTATGCTAGAGATTCTAAATCTCATATGTATCGAATGCCTTATCATCATTTGAAAATTTATAATTAAACAAACCAAGTATAAAAAAATACTCAGTAAACAAAATTTACATATATTGCATCACTACAATTACAATCACATGTGGTACATATAATTCGTTTAGAGCTTTCAAATATTTCTTACAGATTTCGCTAGCCAAATTTCGTTAGAGCTCACCACCACACCCAAAATAGAATAAATATTAATCATTTGTAAAATCTAGCTTGTGAGGCACGTACAAGTGACATTCCTCACGAGTACCACGTTGCACATCTGAGAAAGTGGAACGAAAAATAAGATAATCTCTCACAAGTCTAATCGGAGTGGTAATTGTTAGCTTGTAAGTTACGTACAAGTGACTCTCCTCATGAGTGAAACCAAAAAATAAGATATCCTCTCACAAGTCTAACCAAAACATATACAGAGACCCTTTCCTGAAGGATAAAGCAAACATACCAGAATAGTGGATGTGACTTTAATGGCACATAGTATTTTCTTTACATTTTTCATGTAACATTCTTTATTATCTTATAACATGTATTACATTCTAAAATCAAGGTTCACACATCACAAGAACATCATTATATAAACCATAACTAAACTAAACCATAATCATCACACAAAAAAATAAGCATAGTTTCATTCCAAACATTAAGACAACATGTACACACAATTATATATGTATAATTCACTTACCTGATCATCTTATAGGAATATATTAAACAAAAAAATATCCTTAAACAAAAAAATAGTATGTTCCCTTAAAACAATTATTGACATACAACTTCGATACGAAAACTAAAATTTTGATATAATATTGGATAAAACCGTCACAAAATATTCTAATAGTGCATAAAAATATCTCAGTTTATCCAACCGTCCTACATTACTTCAGAGTTATTCCTGTAAAGTTTTGTATCATTTCAAATACTATTTATAATGTTAAAAGACAAAAATATTGGCAGATATATAAAACTGTTTTCAGCCAAAACAATAAATTTTAAAAGAAAGTTTCAGTGTCTAAAACTCATTAGAAGGTTCTGAAAATTTTAGATATTATCATGAACAGACTTAAAATATTAAAGTAATCTTAATTAGTTTTGGAGCTATGACAACTATGGTATCAGAGTTGAAGGTTTAATCAGTTTTGTGGAAAAAATGTCTTGTTTTTAAAAAATGAGTTTTTCTAAATTTTAGGAGTTTGTGCCAGAAATTAAGATTCTGATATTGGTTACTTTGTGATAGTTGGTGATATGTTGATGTTCAAAAAATAAAAACTTGGAATTTTAAGTTGATGATATGGTGTATATTCAGATAGCTCAGATGAAGGGGTTATGAGTTATGAAAAGAAAAGAAAGCTTAGCCCTTGTTTTAGCTCTCTTTTTGAGATTTGGATTGGAATTGTTTCACCATGTGGCTCTACCCCAACCTTAGTTGGACTACACAATGTTTCCATGTACTGATATTGTGTAAGTACATAGCGGACATGTCTCATGTTTCGAGTTAAGAACCGCCTGATCTTTGAGGAGATCTAACTTATGAAGAAATTACAACCTAAATATAAGACAGAAAGATGCAAGTGTTATGCATCAAGGAGATTTATTTGGTCAAAGTACTTTAGATGAATCATCAAATTGAAGAAGCCACATGTGAACACGAGAGAAAGAGATTTGGGATCTTCACCCAAACCTGTTGGAAGTTTGCTTTTGTAAGTTTTGGAAGATGAAAATTCCTTTAAGTATGGGAGGATGTAAGAGCTAGTATTTTCAGTAACTATTCTTGTTAGTATAATTATGTGCTACAGTAATGCTCTCACCTAATTTCTTGGTTTAAGGGAATTATTATGTAGGCAATTTATTGTATGCTATATATTATGGTCTTGTAAATTTAGATCATGAGTGATTGTTATTTGAAACATATTTGGTCATAAGGTTTATGAAAATTTATATATGTTATAGGATAACTTGAATATAGTTACTTTTTGTAGAAGTTTTAGACTAGCATTTTTTTAGAGTTGATCTAGCTTTTAACAGTGTGGTACCTTCTTTCTTTTGTTCTGTTAAACTTAGTCAATGGGTGGAGGCGATAGAATCAAATTTGGATTGCTAAAAAGAAACACAAATTTTGTTTATTTTGAACTCACCTTTTCCGTGAGCTAAAGTTATTAATTACCATCCTGTAAAGCTAATGTGGTAGGAGATGCACTTGGTAGGAAATTAGGTTCTTTAAATGTCATTTTTCTACTCAGCAATCCATAAAAAAAGATCTAGATAAATTTGAATTAGATATCTTGGTTCAGAATGCCTTTGCTGAGCTTGCAAAATTGACAGTGCAACATACGCTCCAAGATAGGATTCGTGACGCTCAGCACAATGATGTCATAGTGGTAATGGTTATATCATAATTGAGATGTGAGAAATGGAGGAACCTTTCAGTTTTCATGGGATGGTGTACTCAAGTTCAATAATATAGTGGTAGTACCCGGCATTGAGGAATTATTAAGAGAAATTCTCTTAAAAGCACACATCACTCTTTATTGGATCCTTCGAGCTAGTACAAAGATGTACTGGATTTGCGAAAACACTTTTGGATGAACAACACGAAGCGGCAAAATTTGTGGATAAAATGCCTTACTTGCCAACAAGTGAAGACTGGCGATAACACCCTTCCGAACATTACAACTTTTGTCAATCTCATAATGGAAGTGGAAACATATTTCGAGCCAAAGACTGTGAAAGAATTTGATTGGATTCGGCTACAACCGATGGATTGACTAAGTCTGATAACTTTCTACCGGGTAATATAACATATTTAGTAGATGATTAGGAATACTTGTACGCTAAATGAGGTCATTAGACTGCTTGGTGTACTTGTATCAATTTCATCTTATTGTGATCCAATATTCACTTTTAAGATTTGGTTTAGTCTTTTGGAAGTATTAGGTACTTCGCTTAATTTTATTACAATATCTCACCCTCAATGGATGGAAAAGCTTAAAGGACCGTTTTAAACAGCTGAAGGCATACGCGTTTACTCGAGGTTTGTGTTATGAATTTCAAAGATAGTTGGAGTAATCATTTTCATCTTATTGAGTTTGCTTACACAACAGTTATCAAATAACAGTTGGAAGTTGGAGTAATCATTTTCATCTTATTGAGTTTGTTTACAACAACAGTTATCAAATAACAGTCAGAAATCATTTGAAGTTTTATTTGATGGACGGAAGTGTCCATCATAAATTCATTGGGATGAAATTAGTGAAAGAAAGTTGTTAGGTCATAAGTAAGAGATGAAGTTCCTAATGGTATGAGACATTTTGGGTAAAACTCATGAACAAAACCGTACGTGCTTAGCCAAAGCAGATAATATCTTACTAAGTGGAGCTTTGAGCCGTTGTTAGACTTATGTGCTACTTAATAGGAACACACTTGATGGCTGCTAACACAATTAGATTTCATTTAATTCTTACGTGTCATTATATTGCCGTTAGAGGCCACATTAAGTCACATTGCAACATTCTTAGTGGTGCATTCAAGAATTTCATTAGTTCTTATAACTCTAGATCTACTTTATCACTTATATAAGCCATTACATGAAACTTTGACACATGTTCCTCAAGTTAATCATGTTAACCATTTTGAAAAATAATGAAAGATAGACAAATTGAGATTAGAAGAGAAGATTTAAAAAGGCCATAAGTGAGTGCCTTCATTGTTAGTGCATCTTTTTTCTCATGAGTATTCAAATTTATGATAACAAATATATATTTTGATCACATGCATCATTGCTTATGCTTCATGAAAAAATAGCTTTTAATTTATTTTGCAAGGTTTGTCATTTAAAATAAATTTGGATAAACTTTAATTTATTGAGACTTGAAAGATGTTATGATATCAATTGATATATTTGAGTTAGACACATTTTCTTAATCGAATCAATGATAGTTTATTTATCATTCTTATATCTTTTGAGCACATTGTTCAACATATATTCTCTTCGAAAATTTTGAGTTTACTTATTGATTGATCACCCTAGAAATAAGTTTTCAATTCTATAAGATTAACCAATAACTTAATTTCCATTATTTTATGTTCCTCAATGAAAAAGGATACAGAAAAAGACTGCCTACTGAAGACTAAGTGAAAGCCTGATAAATGCATAAAAAAAAATTCCATTCAACGCATTTACTTATTCGCTTATAGATAGTGGCTGCCACTTCTCCAGAGTGAAAGCCACAAAATGTTGAATAGCTAGAAAATAGAAAACGAATAATGTTTGTACTTTTTATTCAAATATTGAGGTAACTAAGTGAAAATTTATTGAGAGAATGATATTTCGGCGAGGAGATGATTTTTTTTTAATTTCTAGTGGTGAGCTTCAATTTAGTCTCGTGAATTTATTTCTAATTTAATATATTTGTTGATCAATTTCAAACACGCACTTAAAATGGCAAATCAATTATTTTTAATGAGATAAGAGAATTATGACTCTCTCAAAATATTTATGAATTTTATATATATTAAGTATGATTGAGATCAAATGATTTTATTTGACAATTCTTACTTAAATGTGTAGTTTGTGCATGTTGAGCTTTTAGTGCATACTTTCGATTTATATTTGCCTATATAATTCAGTGCATGCATTTAGGGGGGAAAATACCATGATGCATTTAGGGGAGTAAATTTCATTGAGTTAGGGGGAGATGTCTTTTTGAGTTCATTATTTCTTGCACTAGAAATCTTGCTTGGGTGTTGGTCGATCACCAAAATTTTTCTGTTTCTTGCACTAGAAATTTTTGCATATATAATTTTTTATTTCATTGTTTCTTGCACTAGAAAATTTTGAGTTTACATGTTATTTTTGCATATATAATTTAGAGCAATCAACTGAGATGACTATTGGACTGTTGCAATCGTTTGCAAAATCTAGTAATCCATCGTAAAATCCGGTGACCTATCATGGAGAAAGTGTTAGATATTAACTTTTAGGGATCTAGCGTCAACCAAGTTTGAACCCCTCATTCTTAATTTTTAGTTTTTGTTCTCATTTCTTTTTCAGATGACGTCTGTTTTGGCCTAGAATATTATTTGATATTTGCCCTTTGTCATTCCTTGATAAAAAAAAGAGAGTTATGGAGTTATTTGCTTACTGGTTTATCTATTTTTTGCATACCCTACTTACACTTGATCTTTGAAAATATTTTTGTTGAACCGGTAACAGGTTGTTTTGATTCATTTATTATAAGATTTAAGTCTTCTGTTTTTTATTTTTTTGGGTAGATTTTATTGAATAGGAGATTGTTAGTGCGGAAAAAAAATTGTCACATAATTATTTGTAATATTGACAATTACGTAGACGGAACACAATAGGTCGCGAGTCAAGTTTGAGTTTGAGGCTATCTAGTTGTAGATGTACGGTTTGATAGTTTATGCGGAAAGAGTTTACCGACAAAATAAAACTAACATTCTGAGTCATTAAATAAGTATAAATGTTTAAGTAAGTATTTAAGTATAATAGGGAATATCTTCTTGATTTAAACAAATATTTTTTCTTAAATTCTAGCTTTCCTTATTTCAAAATTGAAAGAAACTCTTTTCATGATAGTTTTGTATCTCTAAAGAGATCTTTTGACATAGCTTGCTCACAAAGTCTTTTATAGCCTATATTTATATATTACATTTCTAGGGAAGTAAATGTAGAAATAGTGTTTTGAGTGTTTTTCTATTTTACCTAAATTTTTTTATTTAATTTATAAAAAAGACTTTCTAACTTCAAGTTAATTCTTTTGATTTAGACTTTTAGTTTAAATGTTATTTTAGATTTGTTCTTAAAAATTTTGAAGCATTAAAAAAGCTATGTTTTTTCAAAGAAAAATTAATAATTATTTGTTTTACAACCATAGCCTTTTTAATGCTTCAAAAATTTTAAGAACAAATCTAAAATAACATTAAAACCAAAATTCTAAATCAAAAGAATTAACTTGAAGTTAGAAAGTCTTTTTATAAATTATATTGAGTGATTTTGTGAAATTTTTCTTGAAAATACATAAAGAAAATTTTGTTCATACTCCATGTGAGTCTTGTGCCTTAGAGCGAGTCCAAGATTGACGAGACGTCAATATTTTTTGTGCCTTGTGGTAGATTCTAAGAAGATGATATCGAGATTTCTTGCACCTCGACATTGAGATCAAGATTGACGAGCGTGGTGTTTGCTTGTGCCTTGAAGAGGATTCAAGATTGGCAAACAGATCTCTTAGAAGCCAAAATATTAGTACTAGGAGTCAAAAGGTGCAATAAAATGATCAGAGATACTTGAGTCAGTTTGTAAGTTTGGTCTTGGTACCCATTTCAATTCTTAGTGGATTATTTGTTGGACGAGGTCATGTGATTTTTTTTCAGTTGGATTTTTTCGTGTAAAAATCTTGTGTCTCCATCACTATAACTATCACTATCCCTCTATCTATATATGTATATTGTTGACTATATAATGAATGATTGATATGATTTAATATGTTGTGCAAAATTGATTTGGTTGACATTTAAAGTTTTAGATATCAAGTTATTCACACCTCTAGATTGTTTAGAGTTCACATATAAGCTTTTTCAGAAAGAAACGATTTTGATAAGTAATGATACAATGAATCACTACAACAAAAATCACATCTCAAAATTGTTAATACTAATTATCTACCAGAAATCACATCTTAAAATGATAATTACATATTGATTTTTACATAGAACAAGCAAAAGTGATTTATCCAAAAAATCTAGTATAAATTCACATCTAGATATTGAACATGGAGGTACCCTAGGAGGTCCACTTGGTGATTTTCCTTGGTGAGGAGGTGGTGACGCAAGTAACTGCCTTGGTGATGCTTCAGGACAAAGTCAAAGTGTTGTACTAAATCATGGATGATCCATTCAAATGAAGGAGCAAGCCTCCTATTCCAAATAGTACAATCTAAATGATCAACAACTAAGAAATGACTTATTAGATAAAGAAGTTAAGAATTAGTGGAAGAGTTCTAACATTCCATGATATAGTATAGTCGCTGGTGGAGAGCGACCAAATTTTGACTTTTAACTGCAAACCAAGTTTATTATCTTCTGTCTCAAAATGTAACATTTAACAAAACATCCAAGTTTATCTAAACAATGTCTTATAAGATCATAATAAAGCTTAAGTGACAGAGAAAGTTCATAGCAACACTAAATCTTTCAAATCCATACATTCCTTCACCCCAAAAAGAAGAAAAAGAAAATAGATTAAATTATCTCAGTTATCTCTATTAGGAAGTCCAAAACCTAAAAACATAACTACACCAACAAGTTTCATAAAGTTACACTTTCCCAAATCGTTTCCATATAGTAAACATTTATATACTTTTTAGCTTACCACCCAACTATTAAAATTCCAATCTTCTCTATTACCTCTTGCTCTAGGGTATCAGAAGTTGATGAGTTTCTTCTTACAACTACAAGAGAAATATACATACATATAAATAATTAAAAAAAATTATTATTAATTTACAAGAAAATCATTTTAAGAAGAAGCTTACTGTTGGGCCCATATATCGATTCACGAAACCAATCATTTTCTTCTAGAAGCTAATGACGAGTACTTAACATCCCCTAAAAATTTAATTGACCGAAGTGAACAATTAAATAATACTAAACCAAATAAACAATTAACCAACAATAAAACTAATAACTTGATTCTAATACCAAAAACGACTAATTACATAATGACAACCTCAAACAGAAGAAAGAAAAATCCATACAAGGGTCTAACTAAAGAGGATCAATCTAATCTAAACAAAGAGAAGGAAATTTAAATCATAACCAGAGGATTAGGGATTTACGAATGCAGCACTGTTAGTATTGCTCCTATTTCCTGTCCCTCAATTGTTTCACGAATCAACTGTTAGTACTGCTTCTGTTTCGTGCTCCCTTCTCAGCCCCTTTATGTTTTTCCAGTAGGATCTTACTGGTGGTCATCCTCCTACTTGTGCTCTAAAAATCGTTAAAACATAAATATAACAATCAGAGTGGGTTTTAACATACACATATATAGATGTACAGAAAGCTTCTATGCTATATAAAGTCAGCAAACTGAAATTTTAGGAGAAAATCCTTTTAAAACATTGGAAAAAATGAATACTTTAAAGCGAGCAAAAGAATCGATACTTGAATTTCAATTAGCTGCATAGGTTAAGCATTTGTCATAAAGAATTTCGATTAGTTGCAAGATTATGCACTACAAATATCACCTCTGCCAACATTTATACACTAAATAATGGTTGTGTCTAAAAATATCACATCTGCCAACATTTATACACTAAATATATTACAACTTTCATATCAAATGGAGAGAACAAAAGATGCCCTGCTAAACCAGACCAAAGATGATGAGAAATGGGATGAAACGTATAGTTCACCAAAACGACTTGCTAAACCATTTGGTTGAGGATGAACATACCTGAATAGATTGTTCCAACCCCTTTGTGTTCTGGGGAACAACAAATCAATGTTGTTCATGGAAATGTCTTGCTAAACAAAAGAATAGTACCTGTAAAAGAACTCAACAGTTTAATAAAAAAGTTGTTCTTGGAATAAAAACAACTCAACATTTTCTTTATTATCTGTTCTTGGAATAGCTGATGCTTTGGCTATTGATGAAAAAATCATCAATGCCGGTGTCCAAGAGGTATGTTTACTGATAAAAGAATATACGATATTCATAGTTAGAGGTAAGTTTACTGATAAAAGAATATAAAATATTCATAGTTTTGTACTATTATTCCAAAGGAGGCTTAATAATTTTTTTACTTTTCTCTTTGTTTAATGATTTGCTTTTATTCTGATTTATTTCCAAAACTCCATTGGCTGAATTTTTGCTGAAACACAAACTCGAATATGAGTTTAGTAGGAGAAATACTCTACAAGTATTTGGTTTTGATTTTTGGTAGAAAAAAAATCCAAGGAAACGAGCCGATATGCTTTGTGTCAAGCTTATGATTAGCAAAATGAGGAATGCGGTATGTTATGCAGAAGCAGGGGGAGACAAACAAGAAATCAGAAGTTTTAATTTCAAAACTTACTGCATGCCTAAAAATCGAGAACATAAACCATATTCAACTCATATAAAACTCAAAAATCACAAAAACAAGGCAAAAATCACTAAAATTAGACAAGAATTTGAGAATGAAACTCTTACATATATTCTAAACTGTGAAATCGAAGTAGGAGAGAACTGGGAGACAAAGCTTAGAGAGTGAGAGTTGCGAGGAAGAGCTTATTGTCGTGAGAGAAATCTGCGACAAAGCTGAGAGATATGTGAGAGAGCTTCACGAGAGAGAGTTGAGAGATCTATGAGAGATCGTCACGAGAGAGAGCAGAGAGATAGAGAGAGTTGAGAGAGAGATGTTCTCATGAGCGAGCTTTGAGAAAACTTATTGGTGAGCTTTGAGAGAGCTCGTTGGTGAGATTTTGGTGAGCTTTGAGAGAGAGAGAGAGAGAGAGAGAGAGAGATACTGTGAAAAAGCTCGTTGGTGAGCTTCGAGAGAGCTCATTGGGGAGCTTCGAGATCGAGAGAGAAAGAGAGCTACTGTACAGAAAGAGAGACACGAGTTTGGGAGAATTTTTCATTTGGTAAAAGAGACGCGGGTTTGGGGCTTGATGAGAATTTTTCACTCTGCGCTTTTAGTTTTTATTACGCTTTGGACCAAAATACCGTGGTGTTGTGCTATAACAACACATAATTGTTGTAGGGAATAGGACTTTGGTTCTCAAAACTTTTGAATTTAAAATTAGTTTACACAAAAAAAGACCGTTGGAATGTTTTACAATTAATTTATAAGAGAAATTTAAATTTTTGGGTTTTACATGTGATGAAAGATGATAAGATATGTCTAATGTTGCACTTGCACACATAAAACTAAATAAACCGATTTGAGTTACGGTTGAGATATATATGTCAACCAATTATATTTCATCATATGAATAAACTTGATTAATACGTCCAATGAATCAATTTGCATCTCGTGTGACATATAATATATATTATAGATATACATATTAAATGAACTAAACGTTATTTACCTTTAGAAACAAATCTTTTCATGTCTAAATCTTGTTGCCATTTGATTTCATTGATATAAGTAATTTCAACATTGCATCTATATTGAAAGATTAAAAAAAACTATTCTTGGTACCTTTTTCGAATAGGTTTTTTAGTCTAGTAAACAAAATTATCAGCATTACATGTCAAGCGAATTATGAATGTGCTACAGAATTAATGAAGCTGTAGAATTTTCACTCAATGTGCACGAGATTTTTCTATGTTACAATTGATATTGTGAGGTGAATAGAGTTGGACTACCCATAAAGTTCAGAGACATGGTGTCAGTTACCCTGAACCAATTATAAAGGTTCTTTTGTTCAAATAGATTTTGGTTTTTAAAGTTCATATTATATCCAATAAAATAGTAGGAAAATTTAGGTTCATGAGTCATTTTTTTACTGTTTTAGAAAATGATCAAAAAATTTTAATTTACACAAATGATTGAATTTATGATCCATCCTCTTTCTCTCTTTGTCATCTTCTTTTCATCTTCCGTTTAGCCCCAACGATCATCATTCTTTATTCATTCGTAAGTCGTTGACCGACACCACTCTATTTTGACCATTCTCCTATCTTCTTTTTCTACTGTCCCCTCCATCTGCTATTTTCTCCCCTTCCATTACTCTCTGTTCTTTGTTTTCTCTCTGTGTTTCTTTGTTTTTCTCTGTGTTTCTTTGTTTTTCTCTCTCTCCTCATTTCTCTTCTTTTCTTCTTCTGACTCTCTGTTTGCTCTTTCATTTTATCTGAATCTCTTTCACTTATATCTCCCATTGTCTTCTCAAATTTGGTCAGCCGAACAATGGGTGATTTAAAATTATTTTTCTTAATTTTTTTCATGTATAGTTAAGATCAAAATCAATAATTGTAGCTTAGCAATTATTGAAGAATTCAATAATTGCTTGATTTTATGGTTTGATTTCTGAGTTTCTGGGTTTCGAGAGAGAGATTTGAAGAAGAAGAAGAAGAATGAGACATGTTTGGGCGTGAGAAGGGGTATGGTACTGGTATGAAGTATGATTATCACGGATGGTATATACAAATATATTAAATATATACTACGATATACTGATGATATATTAAAATATAATATGGTATATAAATATATTATAGTGTACCACGGATGGTATATAAAAATATACTAAAAATATATTATGATATATTGATAGAGTGGCCTTATAGAAGGTTGGGGGTTGCTCGAAATCTGTCGAATCCAAGCCCTTCTTTCTATGTTCAATCTACGGTCTACCTCGATACACCTGTGTCACAATGGCTGATCTTTTGAGTGAGGGAAGCCGGAGCATTGGTCAAGAGAGAGAAAGAAGAGGAACTATAGATCCAGAAAGTAACATTAGCTACACCAGACTAGACACTTTTTTTACTGACCGGATCGGTCACTCCTCAACCAACTAAGACATTTCTGAGCAGTTCCTCTCACCCTTATCATTATATTAAAATATACTTAAGGAAATATTCTATTTTTAAAAAATAAGTTGGTACATTTTTATATATCATAATACACTTTGTCATAAAAAAATTTCAGTTTTATCCAAAAAATACTGTTACAAAAAAATCGGTCATACTAGTAAATATAAATTTTTGTTTTATTCTCTTACTTATTTTTAAAGAATAGACTATTTCCTTAAATGAGTTAAAATAATATAATGAATCTATCATCGTGCAACAGACGTGAAACTGTGCTAGTTGGACAAAAGCTATGACTCTTTTAACTTCAACGATAATTTTAGTGTTGGATATTTATCATGGTTGTAAATTATTTATGTATTCTTCAAAAAAGAGGTTCAATGTATGTGTAGATACTTATATCAACTAATTAGATTTAGTTACATTGTATCTTAAATATAATTTTCAAATCATCCCATTTTGTACCTTCAACAAGTAGGGGTTGAGGACGGGGCCACGTGGCCTCCGGTGGGGTCATGTGATTTTGCTGAAAAAGAAAACATAGCAACTTCTTTTATACAATTTTTATTTTACCAACTAAACCAAGGTCCATGTAAGCGCAAGATACACATTAGACCAAGGCTATGCAGAATAGTATGTTGCAATCTAAGGCAGCAGCGTACCTGGAAGTGGCACTGGATTGTAGACTTTGTAAACCCTAGCAAACATTGGGGATTCAACGTTGCTTAATCAAATACCTATCTTTCTTTATTTTTAGCCAATGACACAATCTAATGCTCATTCTTATATATGTTGATGATATGTTTTTCACATGTAATGATACTCTTAGCATTTCTAAGTTTATCAAGCGTCTTAACAACTGATTTGCCTTGAATGATCTACGATAACTTCATTTTTTTTTTCTCAGAGAATGAAGTTATTGTGTCATCCAAACATCATCTCCTTGACAGGTCAACATTGATGAACATTTCTAGGATATCATCATGTGCAGCAGCACAATTGGTGCATTCCAATATATGACACGTACCAGACTTGAATTTCATACATAGTCAACAAACTAAATCAGTTCATCAAAAAGTAAAAATACAGCAAGAAAAAAAAATATATTGTAAAAGAAAGTGAGCCAACTGAACTAAATTTCTAGCTTCGACACTATCTTCTAGTATATCAAGGGCACCATCTCATATGACATTTGTCTTACCCTAGCCACTAGTCTCAATCTAGAAGCATACTATTATGCTGAGTGGGCTTGATTTTCCAATGACATGCGTAACAACATGTGACTATATAGCATACCTTGGTGGTTATTTAATTTCATGGTCCTCTAAGAAACAAAACATAATGTCTAGGTCCAACACAAAGGTGAATACAAGTATCTGGTTGTTGAGCTACTTTTTGCTTAAAGTCCCCGCTGTATGAAATACATATAAATGTTGGAAAATCAACATGTGGGGCCACACATGTAAAATTAAATAGATTTATTCATGTGTAGATATCAGAATGATATTCTTAATTCATTGAAGTATCAAATTAGAAATATCAAAAGTTATTAACTATAAAGTTAATTAAAAGAGTTATGATCCCTCAAATTACACATGCAAGCTAATTTTTTTTGAACCGTTATCTTTATTCCTTCAAGAGAGAACTCTACAGAAAACTCAAGGGCTTGTGTCAATTTGAAAGATCTAATCTATTACTTTCTCATTCAACTATATATGAGACCAGGTAAGTCTTCAACAATCAAGTTCTATATATCTTTTTTCTCATTGAAATCAAATGGCATATGAATTTGAGATTAGAGTTTGATAAAATTTTATAGAAACATGTTGATCTTATGATTTATAGAATATATCATGTTTAGTTAGTCTTAATATCAAACCTCTCAAGTGGTATCAGAGCCTCCTATTATTGATTTCTTTGAAAGAGATTAAAATTTATAGATTTAGGAAAAATCTAAAATTAGAGTTCCAATGATCTAAGAATTTTGGGATTTTGATCTTATGATGTTTGTTTTAGAACCGTTTCCTTCTGAAAACTGCAATAGTGATCTTCATAACTTCTCCCCTTCTTATGGAGGTCCTCTTGTCCTCCCAGTCTGTAAAATATAAATAAAGAACCCTTAGACGAAAAGAATTGGGGGTGGTTTCCTCGTCGAAGGGCCTCCGATATCTCGGAATAACTTTCTTAGAGGAGAGTAGGCATACCTCTTTTGTTGGTCGTTGAAATATTTATACCTAAGTTCTCAGGAAAAGGAAGCTTATCAAGAATGGTGTCTGATGCGTGCTGGGGAAGCTTCATGAAGCATGAAGCCTATCCTGGCTTTTAGCGAGCAATTATGACCTTGTGCTCGAGGTTATCCTAGCACTTCTCAGTGTGCTTCTATTACTGATTTTTATATGCTCAAGCCTGTGTATCCTTAGCTTCCTCAAGATTGATCAGGCGAGATCAGTTTTCTTCTGAAACATTCCTCTATCACAAGCTTCTTAATGCTGCGTAACACGTGTTATTGCGTCACTGGTGGTCGGGAAAACACTCATAACAGTTTCCCCCAGTCAAAGACTTGGGGGGGCTTTCGTCTGGCCAGGTCTGAGGACTATTACCTGACCTTCTCATCCGAGCTATCTTTATGTCATGAATTTCATTACCCGCTCTAGGCATCTCGTACTTGCACCTTTATTTATCAAAGGAGGTCACACTAACCAGAATTAATGGCATGATCCTTTTTCATCATGACTTGTCTATGCGGTGCTTCATCCTTTTCAAGATTTAAGGCCATTGATTCCTTGGGAGTGGGTGTTGTAGTGCTTAGAGGAGAGTGAGAGTTATCGAAACGTCGATTTATTCTATCATTTGTCCTTCTGAAATTTTCTTATTGGAACACGTGTAATGGGCATTCATTGGTTGGGGTAGTTTCACCTATCGCTTTATGTCCCTCTTTAATGCTCATTAAGTGAGCAGTTTTTTTCCTTTAGGCATATAAATAGGTAGCTTTTCTTCTTATTTCCTTCATCTATGTATCCTAGACGAAGTTGAAACCCTAAATTGTTGATCTTCATTCTTGCCTTTGATTTCTCTTCTCGATAGAAGAGTAATCATGCCCCCTAAGGATTCTCTTCCATCCTTAAGGTTTCCTCTCAAGATCCTTCTTCCTTGTTATGACCGACATTTTTCTCTTTGTCATCTATTAAATGCCGTACCTCAAATTTTTCAGCGTTCTGTCCATGGTGATTTCCTTGTCGTTGATAGGCCTGTTCGGTGAGCCTTTTATTTATGATGGTTACCTACCCCCGGTTGCAGAGTTGTTACCCTTAACAATGGCTTGTAATGTGGCCGGTAGTCCTATCATTTTCTACGCAATGAAGCACCGTTACCGACCACAATCTATCTCCTTCATTCCGTGTCGCCTACCCTATGGAATCGTCTCGAACCATGGGGTGGCATTCCTTATCCTTGCTCTCTCTCCTAAGTTGGAGAGATTGACTCCCCAAGATCAGGGTATTCAGAGCTTTTAGGTCCTTCGAAGAGTTCAAGGAAGTCGTGGAGATCGCGACCTCTAACCCAGACAGGGGGTCCTACCTTAAGTTTGTCTTAGGAAGGGTTAACTACTTAACTGAGGATATTTTGTACCTTTCTACTGGTAACCCTTCATCTTATTAATGTGGATAAATCTTTCTTATTTCTGGCTTTTTTATTTAGCTTTGCTTTCGCTTTATTTTCTTTCGTCTCAAGTCACACATCCTGAGTAGGTTTTTACTATCCCCGAGCTCTGAGTTCGTTTGTGCGTGACCTTTATTTTATATTCCATGGTTGTACTTTTACTATTTTCATTTTGTGCAATGGCATCGTTGAGATTCTGAGCTTGAATGGGCCTAAAAATGTCCTTAATTCCTTAGTGTGCTGCCCCCATTGAGAGAGTTATTCCTCTTTAAAAGGTCTGGTCGGGTAGGCCACCATCATGGGACCTCCTCACTATAGGTGAGACACAAACATAAATTCTTTGGTTTGACGATTGGTCAAAGGATTTTCCTTTCTTGGTGAACTAGAGTGCCCGGTCTCTAGCCGAGAGTTTTGGCTCTAGCTAGGTGTCTTTCCTTGTATGTCCATCGGATGTTCTTTTCATTTACCACCTAGCCAGGTGCGAATAATCTGGCTAGGTCCTTCGACTTATCCTTCGTGGTGAGAAATCATGGTTTTTGGTATCTAGCTAGATTCCCTCGTTGTTGCTAAACTCCTAGTCCTGACTGTCGAGTTGAGGTGCTTAGTAAACATCACATTTATCGATATCTAGCCAGGCCTTTTATGCTCTGGCAAGTTCCACCTACGAGCGGAGGTGCTTGGCATATATCACATTGTCGATATCAAGCCAGGATTTTCCTACTCTAACTAGATCCCATCAGCGAGCTGGGGTGCTTGGCAGACATCACCTTGTCAATATCTAGCCAGGCTTTTTCTGATCTGGCTAGATCGCATCTGCTAGCTGAAGTGCTCGGCAGACATCACATTGTCGATATCTATGCTTTGTTCAATCTCTTGAGTAGAGGTTTTAGCTCTACTTCCTCCATCTTTGATTTGGCTTGGGTAAGTCCTTTATCCTTTACTTCTCAATTGTTCTAAGAGTTGTATCAAGTGTCGTAGTCATGTTATCCTTTGTCGATCTGAGCCGTGGGAGTACTGTGGTCCCAGGCTTGGGTGGTCCTTGAGGTGGACTCAACCTTTTTCCACTTTTACCTTAGTGGGTTATTTCTTTTGAAGGAGGCTGGGTCGTTTAGACCTGCTTCGAGTTGGGAGTAGCCTTAGTTGTTGACATTTAGCCAAATATTATGAGTTTTCCTGGAGAACGAATGTTCTTTCATTGATATCCAACCAAGAATCCCTACTATGGCTAGATCCTTGATCACGTGTGGTGAGCTGGGGTGCTCGTCCAGACATCACTTTTTGGTTTATCCCAACTCGTCGGCTAGAGTGCATTTACCATTTGTCACTTTTATTTAATCATGACTGACGAGCTAGAACGCCTCGTCAATCATCACTTTTTTATTTAATCCTAATTGATAAGCTAGAACACCTCGCTAATCATCACTTTTTGTTTAATCCTGACTGCCAGGCTAGAACTTCTCGCCAGACATCACTTTTTGTTTTTTTGTCACACATCGTAGAAGAGTCGATCCTTTGAGACTTATAGGATAGGTGAAGATTATAAGAAAGTAACTCTGCCACGCATTCTATCTTTCCATAAAGTATATTTACTAGAAAAATGACAATGTAAGATGTTACTCCTAAATGAGGAGGAAAGGAGATTTCTTATCTGGAAAATGCTGATGGGCACACAATCCTTTGTGCTTTGGAGTTGGCCGTTTCAAAGAAGGTTTGTCCTCTGCTCTGGACTGGAGGAGTTTGCCATGGAAAGTTTTTTTATCTTGGCAGCTCAGATGAGTCGGGAGTATCTCAGAGTCCTAATTAGCTTCATGGTCGGGCTCCTCATTTTCTGAGTTGTCACCCTTCCGCTTCTGCTGTGACATTCTTCTTTTCGAGTCGCATCTTTACTTTTTTTGGGAGACAGATCGAGGCGAGGGATCGAAGGCGGCTAGGCCTCGGTGTTTTCCTGTGCAGTTCCCATCTTCCTTGTTGGGCCTTACATTTTCTTCTTTTCAAGCCAAAATTTTGCATCCATGGCAGGCTCCTAGGAGTTTCGCATTCTGCTCGTGGGCCAACAGGAGCTCATCCTGAACTGTCTTCTCTAACGGTTCCGGCGGGAGTATGACCAACCATTTCAGCTCTTCAAGCTCATCCGAGTTCTTCTCAGAGTCATTCTTCCATTAGCTCACCAACCACAGGAACCTCTATATTTGTGATTCCATTCCCCTAGGGGGCTTTTTGGGAGTGTGTCCAGACACATGTTCGTCATTTGGTCGAGGGAAGCCTACAGCAGGGGATTTGTAACGGATCTCTATATTTCAATTGGGAGTGTCCAAGACCTTTTATTCACACACCTTAACTATGTACCTGCCCGAGAGCTTTACAAAATTATTGGAGACCAAAGAGAAGGCACCAAGGGATGGGATGGTGGAAGACATGTCGATACTTTCCTCCACCTTCCGTAGTTGTTCACACATCGCCCCGAGAAGATTCCCTAGAGGGTTGTGCCTATCTTTGTGTCAGATTGGGTTTTAAAAATTGAAGAAAATTAGCGAACCACGAACGGTTCGCGGGCGAAATATAAAAAAAATTAAAACAAATATTTAATCATATTAAATATAAAACCACAGAACGATCATACATATTTAGATCCAATTTATTATCTCACGTTCCTCGTTCTTGAGATTCGCAGAACTTCAATCAAGCTTCACACCAACAACCTCTCGTAGGATTTAGAGGTATATCTCGTAAGGATATTGTTAGGAATAGAGTGTGATCTCTCTAAAAAAATGAGGAAAAAAACAATGTTTTCTCTTCTTCCTCTTGGTTTTCGGCGGCAACTGTAGGGACGGGGTGAAAGAAACTCTTTTCTGCCCTGTCTAACACTTAGCTTAGCTTAGGGCTAGGTTTGGAACCCTTTTATATTAACTATAAAATTTACCAATATATCCTTATATGGTAAAACCGAAATTCACCTCCTTTGCTCTGCGATCTGCGATTTTTACATCTCCCCTACAGCCAAGACTCTACTAAATTCATCAAGTCAAATTGATAAATTAAATTGATCTCTATCAATTAAATAATTAATTTCTTTTATTCACTAATTATCCAATAATTAAAACATAAAGAATTAATTTATTCGAACATTAATTTCAGTATTCACTAACTTAGTGATGACACCCATCACATATGGGTTCGGGAAGTGTATCTTGGTCCAAAACATATTTTTGGTCCAACTGATCTTGTTTCTCATTATTGTCCTTATGAGCTACTCCTAAGACCGAATGGACCCACATGAATAAAGATTTGTTGTCTAAATACTCAGCTAATTTATCTCCATAAATTCTCGACCTATTTAATCCTGACATTATACGTCTCCACTATAGGTCTCATGTCGAAACAACTCTCGATTCATGCGCGCTACATTTTCTGTAGGTGCAAATAAACATCTTTATTTCACGATCCACAGAATATTTTACGATGTTACCCTTTATGAATATCAGTAACAACATCTTTATGTGCAGTTACCATTTTACCCCTCTAGTTATATTTCCTTAACTAATTTATTAACTGTGAATAAGAAAGGCATATCAGTGAAGTGTCTCGTACAGTTCACAATGTCTTATTCAATGACTCATGTCATCGAGTATCAGGCCCGATTTATTTATTCACACACTCATCAATAAAAGCATAAGGTGATATTGTTACCATTGTAATCTTACCATGAATTTCATATATGTGAATCACGCAACTTCAATATAATTGAATCACGATCTCAACAGTCGAGGTATTGTCTGATAATTTGAACTCACTAATTTGGCATATCAAAGATCACAAGTAACTAAGTCAAGTTTCGTATTCACCTCAGGATTATACCCTTAAGGTGTAATAATTAGATTTAGAGCTAGATAAATAGTTTTGCACTAAACTAATTTGTTAATGGTTTATTCAATATGTTTCATACTATGTCTAGGTCAACGGATAAGGTCTTCACTCCCATTCCCTGAGACCGGCTTCTTTTGATTCAACCAAACCGTTGTAATCGAAGTCGATTATCTAGTCAATCCTAAGATTGTGAATAACATTCTGAACTGTTTCAGAAGAGTTTATCTGGAAGACCCCTCTGTCTTTACTCTTCTTATGTTGATAATCGTTTCAGGACTTAAGTGAATTATAAACATGTTTTAATTAAAGGAAAACTTTCATTTATTCATAAAATTCAATAATAAATAAATGTCAGAGAAATAACTAAATATTCATAAATAGTTATTACATTGTACTTTATGAACACAATTCCAACAAATTGCCACTTAGACTAAATTATGCGTGTACAATCTCGTATCGCCATGCCCTCTAGATAACCATCAAAGACTTTACTGCTTAAAATCATTGTGAATAGATCTGCTAGGTTATTGACTATCGATATGTGTGTTCCTACAACATCTCCACTCTAAACAGTCACTATGATGAGGTGATTCTTTCACTCTATGTGTTTGGATCTTTTGTGGCTCCTTTGTACCTTCAAGTTTACTACAGCCTCACTATTATCGCAATAAAGTGTCATGAGTCTGTCAGCATCTAGAATGACTTCTAGAGTCTTTAAGAACTTTCTAAACCAGACAGCCTCATTTGTAGCTTCACATACCGCCACATACTCAACTTCCATGGTGTATTCAGCAATGCAAGATTATTTGATACTTCTCCATACTACTGCTCCACCATTCAGGATGAACATCAATCATGAAGTGGACCTCCTAGAATCCTTGTATGCTTAGAAATAGGAATGAGTATAACCCGTCATATTCAAGTTAGTACCTAAATACACAAGCATGTGGTTCATCATTCTCCTAAGATACTTGAGGATATGCTTGAGGACATTCCAATGCTTGAGTCCAGGATTCGATTGGAAATGACTCACCACGCCCACAGCGTAGCAAATATCTGGCCTAGTGTAAAGCATCGCATACATGAGACTTCCTATGGATGAGGCATAAGGAATCTTTCTCATGTCTCCTTTTCTTGAGGAGTCTTAGGAGACTGCTCATTGAAGAGGCTGACTGCATGCCTAAAGTGAAGATATCTCTTCTTGGAGTCTTGAATACTAAAGTGATCCATCACCTTATCAATATAAGATGTTTGAGACTATGCTAATTTTATGTTCTTCCTATCTCAAAATATTTGAATACCTAAAGCAAATGCAGTTTCACCAAGACCCTTTATATCAAATTACTTTGCAAGTCAAATCTTGACATCGAACAATTTTTCTACATCATTCCCAATGAGTAGAATATTGTCCACGTATAAGACTACAAACCCCATATTCCTTTCATGTATCAACTTATACATACATGATTCGTTCACTAACTGTTCAAAACCAAAGCTCTTGGCAATTTCGTCGAATCTCATATTTCATGAACGAGACACTTGCTTAAGTTTATAAATGGACTTCAGAAGTTCGCAAACATTGCCCTCTTGGCCATTCTTCATGAACCCATCTGGTGTAGCCATATAAATGGGCTTTTCAAAATTGCAATTAAAAAATGCAGTCTTGACGTTCATCTGTCAGATTTTATAATTGAGAACAACATTAATGGACATGAAGGTTTGGATGGACTTAAGCATGTCCACTGGCAAGAAGGTATCCCCGTAGTCAATACCTTCCTTTTTAGTGTAGCCTTTGGCTACTAGCCTAGCTTTGAATGTTTCCATCTCATCCGGACCTTTCTTTTTTGTATAAATCCATTTACACCCTATAATTTTTACCCCTTTAGGAGGATCTATAAGTTTCTAGACTCTGTTCGAGTACATCGATTGCATCTCAACGTCCATAGCTTCTTGACATAGGTTTGCTTCAAGACTAGCCATGTCTTGCGAGTAGGAAACAGGCTCATCATGATCCTTATCTTAGATCGTTATTAAGTAATTTCCATAAGACATGTACTGTCAGGTTGTCTAACAACCCTCCCACTACGTCGAGGCTCCATAAGCTCTGGCTCCTACTGCTTCCATGATTGAATCAGGAACAGTGCTGATTGGGGAGTAAATCTCCTCCCACTCAATAATTCCTCTAGCACAAGTGTATTTCTCATATTCACACTTCTTATATAGGTCTCCTCAAGAAAACGCGCATTCGTGCTCGCGAATGTTTTTTTATCAGTTGGACTCTATAAAAGACGTATCCTTTCAGTCCTTTGGGATATCCTACAAACATGCATAATTCTGATCAATTGGCCAACTTGCTTGTCTTCAGTTTTAGTATGTGTGATGGGCATCCTCATATCCTAGGTTGGTTTACGAACAACTTTCGTCCACTCCATCTTTTATCTGATGTACTAGGCACCATCACTGACAGAACTTGGTTCATAATATATGCCACTGTTCTCGAGGTATATCCTCAGAATGAATCTGTGAGGGATGAGTATCTCATCATGGATCTAATCATATCTATCAGAGTTTGATTCTTTCTCTCTAACACACCATTATTTTCTAGAGTGTGAGGTGCTGTAAGCTGAGAAAGAATACTTTCTTCCTTAAAAAAGTCTTTGAACTCTCTTAGCAACTACTCTCCACCATGATCGGATCGTGGTGTTTTGATTTGTTTCTCCAATTGCTTATCAACCATAACCTTGTACTTTTTGAACTTTTCAACAGACTTTTGGTGCATTAGATAAACATGTCCAAAATGCGAGTAGTCATTTGTGAAGGTTACAAAATATTCATAACCACACCTTGCTCGGCTATTCAATGGCCCACATACATCACTATGTATGGAGCTTGAGGCATTGAGTGGCTCTTTCACCTTTTGTTGAAAAAGGTTCCTTGGTCATTTTACCTTCTATGTAGGATTCACATGTGGGTAGTGATCTCACACTTAAAGTTTACAATGCACCATCCTTTGCAAGTCTTTTAATCTTGTCCACGCTAATCTGACTAAAACGCAAGTGCCACAAGTAGGTTAGATCGATCGAGAAAGACTTCAACCTCTTACTATCCTTTTGTAAATCAGTATTTACTTCAGTTTCACATATCATTGGAACTTTTAGTTTTACATAAAATAAGTTATTTATCACATGTGCAATGGTAATTAAGCAATCATTTTTAAAACTACCAATTTTTTTATCAATGAAATTCATAGTAAATCCTCACTCAATTAAACTAGCTATTGAAATAAGGGTTTGCCCAAAAACTGAGATATAATATACATCTCGTAAAACCAAAAAATTGTTATCAAATGATAATTTAATAGTTTCAACTGATAAAGTCGATACTAGTGCTTCATTCCTCCAATGGAAGCTGAACTCACCCTCGTCAAACCTTCTGATTTCCCTAAACTTCTGCAGGGAACAACATATATGGTTAGAGGCTACAAAGTCTACAATCCACGAAAATGTAGAGTCGCTCATATAGCAGTCCTCAATAACAAGTATTATACCTTTGGATTTTAACTCCTTGAGATAATCTGAGCAGTTGCGTTTCCAATGGCAAACAGTTCCACAATGATGACACTTGTCTTTCAACTTGTCCACTTTTGCAGTGCCCTTGCCTTTCGCAGCTTTCGAGTTCTCCTTTTTAGCTTTCTTTGGACCTCTCTTGTATTTCTTTTTGGCGTCAGAGTTGGAAGGCTTACTTTTAGTAAAGTTTTCCTCTCCAGACTTCCTTTTTCCCTTCACGAACAGGGTCTCAGCAACTTGCAACTCTTTCATAAGCTTTGGAAGTGAGTACCTCAACTTATTCATCGAATAATTAAGTTTGAAGTTCTCAAAAGCATCTGGCAGGGTCTGAAGGATCATATCAACTTGAGTCTCTCCATCTACCTCAGCACCCATAATCTCCATCTCATTCAGATAACTTATGATCACAATTATGTGTTCTCTGACAGAAGTTCCAGGTTTCATCCGACAGTTCATGAAGTTTCACACAACAACTTGTTTGGCTTGATGACCCTGATCTCCAAACATTTTGGTCATGTTCAACATCATATAAACGACAGTTTCCATGTTCTGATGTTGTTGTTGCAACACATTGCTAACATATACCAATATATAACACCTGGCAATCTCATCAGAATGGAGCCAAGAAGCATAAGCATCATTTTTCTCTTGAGACGATTCAGTAATAGGCTCAAGGGGTGGTGAGTACGAACTTGTGCCTTTCTACCGTCAGCACGATATCAAAATTATGTTTCCAATCCACGTAATTTTCACCAGTAAGTTTGTTTGCATTTAAGATTGTTGAGAGTGAGGATAATGACATGATTACCTAATAAAATAAATAAATCGATGTAAATAAATACTCAATCATTTAAAAAAATATGATGCATGATGCAAATATTTAAATATTAAAAAAATCCAATTAAA
This sequence comes from Datisca glomerata, assembly GCA_003255025.1. Classification (NCBI taxonomy): domain Eukaryota; kingdom Viridiplantae; phylum Streptophyta; class Magnoliopsida; order Cucurbitales; family Datiscaceae; genus Datisca; species Datisca glomerata. Next base: position 26,688 of record QANY01009693.1, read on the forward strand.
ATATTTCTTCCATGATGTTACGATCAACAACAATAGCTTGTCTCATCTAAGGACAATGCCCAAGCTACTTTCTATCACTTCGAGACTCTTATCGTTTGATTAACACTTCTCAGGATGTCGCTACATCTAGTTTAACCAATCACCAATGGCTTTGGTCATCTTAACTCATTGACTAGCTTCTATGAGAGATTTCAATGTGCTTCGGTCTAAGTGTTTCACCAATGCATCGGCTTTAAAAGTTGCTATGAACTAACAATCCACCTAGGAACGGCTCTGCTTCACCACTTTTTTTACAAGCTTTAGCTTCACAAGAAACTCAATGACTCAAAGCCACATGACTCACAAGTTTCTCCCACTAAAGAGAGGACCGCTTTGGCGGCTCTAAACCATTCCTCGTGCTACGACCAAGTTTGCGTTGGAGACCTTGGGAACGTTTCAAACGTAAATGACCCTCCCACTTAGTTTTTGAGAAAAAAAAATCTTTGCTTTTTCAAAAAACCATAACTCTCTACAAATTTGAAAAAACAAGTTTTCAAAATTATAAACTTTTATAAAATTTAAATCATATTTTAAAAATTATAACTTTTATAAAATTCGCATTGTATTTAAAATTATAACTCATTATAAATTTAAACTATAATAATGCATGTACATGTTACATGGCATTTTGATATTGGCATATCCTTATTTCTATATGACATGTTATATGATCATACATTCAAAACTAACCTCTCTATGACTCATTCTAATTACAACTCATAAAAAGAATAATAAATAAATTATAATAATTTAAATATTAGTTTTCGTGGTGTCTGTAATTGTCTCATTCTCCTTCAGGAAGTCTCACATCTTAGTAACTCTTTACTAAGGTCCAGTCTCATTCTCAAAAATTAAATTTCAATTTAAAATTTAATTTTCCAACAACTTATACTTTGATAAATAAATTACCAAGTAAATTAATCAATTAATTTATTTTTAAAAACAATTTATAAAATAAATTCCAATTAATTAGAATTGAAAAATTACTGAATTAAATAAAAATAAATTTTAGGGACTAGATTGGGCTTGGAATCAAATTCTAAATCCATGTGAATTATTTGGGTCAAGCAACCCTTACTCAGAACAACACCTCAATAGGCTCGGTGGGTCTTCGCCAGCCCAAGGCCCAACATGGTCTTGAGGGTTTCTAAAACCCTAAGGTTTCGTAAACCCAAAAGTTTCAAAACCTCAAGGTTTCCTAAACCCAGAAGTTTCTAAAACTTCAAGGTTTCATAATCCTAAATGTTTCCAAAACCTCAAGGTTTCCTAAGTTCAAAAGTTTCAAATACCTCAAAGTTTTCTAAACCCAAAAATTTCTAAAATCTCAAGGTATCCTAAACCCAAAATTTTTCAAAACGTCAAGGTTTCGTAAACCCTATGGTTTCCTAAACCATAATTAGGAAATCAACTATGGCGAGCGATGAAGGCAAGAAACGGCGTGCGGCAGGATGGGGCAGCGGGAGACGGCGAACGGCGGTAACGGTGGTGAACGGCGATGATGGCGGTGACGAACGATGACTTTTCTTGCGACGACAGATTTACATGGAATTTGAAGATACAAATTTGGTAAAAATAAATTACATCAAATCCTATGCCTCAATTTCGGCGTACATCAATTCTAAAATTAAAAATAAACACCTAGAGTCAATCGATTAGGATCGATTCATAAAATACATTCAAACATGCTTTGAATCTACCATACAAAAATATATGCCAATATCCCAATATCCATCCATACATATGTTTAATCACAAAATATGTATAATCAAGAATTCAAGGCTCTGATACAAATTGTTGGATCGGGTTTTAAAATTTAAAGAAAATTAATAAACCATGAACGGTTCAAGGGCGGAATATAAACAAACTTCAAAAAAAAATATTTAATCATATTAAATATAAAACAACGCAACGGTCATACATATTTAGATAAACGTATGAGAAGAGGTAGGACCAATTTTTACATTTTCCTGTAATGAAGAATTTCTAGATTGGCGGGATCCAACATATTGTCTCGCGTTCCTCGTTCTTGAAATTCACAGAACTTCAATCGATCTTCACACCAACAACCACTTGTAGGATTCAGAAGTATATCTTACAAGGATATTGTTAGAAATAGAGTGTGGGCTCTCTAAACAACTGAGAAAAAAATAATTTTTCTCTTATTTTCTCATGCTTTTCGGTGGCAACTGTAGGGAGATGGTGAAAGAAACTTTTTTCTACTATTAATAACACTTAAATTGGCTTAGGGTTAGGTTTGTAACCATTTTAAATTAATTATGGAATTTACCCATATACCCTTATATGATAAAACTAAAATTTACCTCTCTTGCACTACAATATGTGATTTTTACATCTTCCCTAGAGTCAAGACTGTGTCCAAATTCATCAATTATATTGATAAATTAAATTGATCCATATCAATTAGTTAATTAATTTCTTTTATTTACTAATCATCTAATAATTAGAAATTAATAAATTAATTAATTTGAACATTAATTTTGGTCTTCACTAATTTAGTGATGAACCCATCACATACGGGTTCAGGAAGTGTATCTTGGTCCAAAACACATTTTTGGTCCAACTGATCATGTTTCTCATTATTGTCCTTATGAGCTACTCCTAAGACCGAATGGACTCACATGAATAAAGCTTTGGGGTTTAAATACCTGGTTAATTTATCTCCATAAATTCCTTGGTCATTTTACCTTCTATACATGATTCACATGTGGGTAGTGAACCCACACTTAAAGATTGTAAAGGATCATCCACAAGTCTTTGAATCTTGCCTAGGCTAATATGTCCAAGACGTAAGTGTCATAAATAGGTTAGATCAGTTGAGTCATACTTTAACCTTTTTACTATCCCTATGTGAATCGATATTTACTTTAGTGTCATAAATCATGGGTACTACAGGTTTTACGTGATACAATTTATTAATTATTCATGCGATAGTAATGAAGCATTCATTTCTAAAAATACAAATATATTTATCAATGAATTTTAGACCAAATCCTTGCTCAATTAACACACCAATAAAAATCAAATACTTCCCAAAACTCGGGACATAATAAACATCACGCAAAATAATAGAACATTTTTCAAAACATAATTTAAAAGTTCTCACTGATGCGGCTGATACTAGTGCTTCATTCCCTCAGCGGAAGCTGAACTCGCCCTCGTCAAGCCTTGTAATTTCTTTTAACCCCTGCAGGGAGCAACAAATGTAGTTAGTAGCTGTAGAGTCTACAATCTAGGAAAAAGTATAGTCAGCTACATAATATGCCTTCGTAACCATTACAATACCTTTAGACCTCAACCGTTTGAGACACTCTGGGAAATTACATTTCCAATGACCAGCAGCTCCACATTGATGACATTTTTCTTTCAACTTGTCTACTCACTCGGTGCTCTCGGCTTCTGCATCTTCGCTTTCTTTGGACCCCTTCTCTGTTTCTTCTTAGAGCTAGAGGTGGAAGGCCTACTTTCAGTAAAGTTAGCATCTCCAGATTTTCTCTTGCCCTTCAATAATAGGGCCTCAGTAGCTTGCAACTTCTTAATGAGCTCAGGAAGTGAGTAGTTCAGCTTATTCATCAAATAATTAAGCTTGAAATTCTCAAAGGTACTTGGCAAAGTCTCTTGGATCATATCCATTTGAGTCTCGCCATCGACCTGAGAACTCATGATCTCTATCTCGTTCAAATAATTCATTATCAACATCATATGTTCTCTGACAGGAGTTCCATGTTCCATCATATAATTCATGAAGTTATGCACAGCTGTCTATCTGGCTTGACCACCCTGATCCCTGAACATTTCGGTGATGTTTAACATCATATCAGCGGCGTCTCAAAATTCTGATGCTGCTATTGCAACACATTACTCATAGATGCTAAGATGTAACATCTGGCGATCTCATCAGAATGCAGCCAAGAAGTATAAGCATCATTTTTCTATTGAGTCAATTTAGCAATAGGCTCAAGAGGACGAGCGATAGTGAGCTTGAATTTGTGTTTTCTACCGTCAGCATGATATCAAGATTTCATTTTCAATCCACATAATTTTCACCGTTGAATTTGTTCGCGTTAAGAATAGTTGAGAGAGAGGATATCGAGATTATTACTGAAAAGAATAAATAAAGAGGTGTAAATAAATGCTCAATTCTTTAGGAAAGTATGATGAATGATGCAACTACTAAATATTTTAAAATCTATTAAAAATATTTATTCCATGATGCTACGATAAAAAATAATTGCTTGTCTCATCGAGAGATGAAGTCTAAACTATCTCCTATCGTATCGAGACTCCTCTCGTTTGGTTAACGCTCAAATGTTTTCATATATAGCTTAACTAATCACCAATGGTTTTGGTCACCTAGGCCCCATTGACTAGCCCCTATGAGGGGATTCTAATGTGTTTCAATCTAAGTATTTAACCAACGCATCGACTCTTAAAGGTTGTTATGGACTAACAGTCCATCTATGGGATGACCCTGCCCCACCACTCCCTTTAAAAGTCTTAGCTTCTGAAGTAACTCGATGACTCAAAGTGACACGATTCCAAAGTTTCTCACATAAAAGTAAGGATCGCTATGGGCGGTTCTAACCTTTCCTCGTGGCATGATCAAGTTTGCGTTAAAAATCTTGGAACGTTTCATCGTAAATGACCATCCCACTTAGTTTTTGAAAAACTAAAATTAGATTTTTGGTTGTTTTTTAAAAAACATAACTTTTATTAATTTGAAAACAGTGATGAAATTTATAAATCCTTATTAATTTTAAATCCCAATTTAAAATCATAACCATTATAAATTTCACATTGTAATTAAATAATAACCATTATCAATTAATCTACAATTATGCATGTACATGCTACATGACAATCTGATATTGACACATCCCTAATCTATATGGCATGTTATACGATGATGCGTAGTTAAAATTAAATCATACATTTAAATGTTATACGATGATACAATTAAATCATACGCATTTATTGTCGAAATGACCAAACGATGGCTATCCTGACACTTTGTCATGGTGATTGGACCCATTGAGCCCTACTTTCAGCGGGTAATAATGGCCTTGTGCTTGAGGTTATTCGAGCTCTTCGTAGTGCACTTCCATTACTGATCTTTTATATGCTCAAGTTTGTGCGTCCCGAGCTTCCTCAAGAATGACTAGACGATGTCGGTTTTCTTTTGAAACATTCCTCTATCACAAGCTTCTTAACGTGGCATAACACGTGTTATTGTGTCACTGGTGGTCAGGAAAACACCCATAACAATGTTTATAATTAATAATTGATATGATATGCAAGTGTGATTATATTGTATGAATTGCATAACCATGTTGATTTTTGAAGATTAATTATGGAAAATAAAAAAAGTGGCATCGTAGCCATGAAGAAGAGAATTGTACTATAAGAATTGTTAAGAAGATCGGGAATGGGCTGTTATTGCCTACTTTACGATACCGTACTGATGCATGGAAACTATTTTCTGCTTCGCCGTATGGAACTATTTTCTGCGGTACCATACATGAACAATATTTTTTCTCATTTGCGGTACCACACAGAAAAAACTGAAATTTATTCCAAGCTTCACGGGTATGGTACTGTAGCACTGCTACAGTGATAAAAATTGAATTGATTTATTTGATTCAATTTAATTAAGGTGATTTCTATTTCAATTCATCAATTATTTTGGTATGTCTTTATGGATTAATTGTGATTATCGAATATTCAGAATGTGATAATTGAAGTAAGATGTCACCAAAGTGACATTTATGGTGTAGATTGTTCATGAGGGTATATGTGTAAATTCATGTAGATATTAGCTGGCCTAAAAGAAAGTAAATATTTTATCGAATTACATACACACGTCTGATGATAAACATGTGACAATTATAATGTTTTACATGTGAATAATAAATCGATCCAAAGACAGATTTATTATTTAACATGAATTATTGTCAGTGTCTGATCGTTACAACAAAGTACCACTTACAGTTAATATCACCGTCCAAAGACTTGATATTAATGTTGTGTTAGGTATTTTGAGAATGAACTTACCAATTATTTGAATTGGTTGGTTGCTATAGTTGGCTTTTGATATGAGCATATTTGGATAATTCTTTTATTTTGTTTACAGTTAATGTGACTAGGGTAGCTGCCAACTTCAACAACATTCTCATTTTGACTGTGACCAACTTTAAGGTTTGAAAATGGAACATGTTGATTGTTCTTGGTTGCATGGATCTAGACCTTGCACTTATGCCGGATGAACCCACCCCTCATACGATTGAAAGTTCTCTTGATACTAGAAAGAACTTTGAGAGGTGGGATCGGTCAAATCACATGAGTCTGAATGATCATAAAAGGGATAACAATTGTCAAAGAGTTCCTTGTTGAGATTGAAAATCATTTTTTCAAAAATGATAAAATGGTAACAAACACGCTTACGCAACGCTTGATTTCCATGATATATCAAGGCAAAGGGAACATATGAGAGTACATTATGAAAATGTCTAATATGTTTCAAAGCTTAAGGCATTCAAGCTTAAGCTATCTAATGACTTTCTCGTACATTTGGTATTGATCTCTCGTCCTACATAATGTAGTCAGCTTAAAATCAGTTATAACTAGCAGAAGGAGAAATGAATTGTCAATGAGCTTATTTCTTATTGTGTTCAAGAGGAAGAGAGGATGAAGCATGATAACTGAAAGTGCTCATTTGGCTAGCACCTCTAAGGGCAAACAAAAAGAGAAAGAAGTATAAAGAAGTTGCTTAAGGGTACAACAAAAAAGAATCAGCATACGAATAACGACGGTTGTTTCTTTTATGAAAAACCTCGACATGTAAAGAAGGATTGTACCAAATATCACGCATGGTGTATCAAGAAAGGTACCTTTCTTACTTTAATCTGTTTTGAGACAAATTTGGCTTTAATACCTGAAACACTTGGTGGTTAGATTCTGGTGCGTCTTGTTGTGTGTGTGAATGTGTCTTACATAAGTATACGTGACGCAACGAGTAATATAGTAGTAAATGAGTGTCAAACCCACAGGAAATAAGGAATATGCAATGCTTAAGTGAACAAACCGATTTAACCTGCAAGATAATGCTGTAGCAAAATATGTGATTGATTTATAATAATTCTAAAATGTACAATGCTTAGAATAAAAACTAAGTCTACTGACAAATGAATGGAACAAGGCTACTAAAATGAATGAGATATTCAATAGAACAGAGGGGCTAAGCATGGCTAAATCCCTTTTCATCTACTTTATCAATATTAACCTTATTTCTATTGGTACAGCTTCTCAACAACATTACTTAAGCTCTCAAGCACACCAAACTATCGTTTGTGAGATCATCAAGTACACCCTAACCATCTTTGTATCAAAGTTCAACTAGGTTTCATGTTGATCAATTAAGTTTCAGCTAAAATGATTACTAGGAAAGTCCATATATCTATGCAACTCACAAAAATGCCCAAGTCTACATGAATCTAATTCTCATGCATTTCTAACTTAAACATTCAAGTATCGGTTAAGATTTTCCATTAGACTAAACTCTTTCAAGTATTAATCTAACTTGTATTCTAATAGAGATGGCCAGCCACTAATAGAACTAAGCATGCAATACACAAAAACTGAAATGCCAAAGAAAGCTAAGTAATAGAAACATCAATCGATAAGGTAAAGTAGAATCTAAGTTCATTTTACCATACTAATCTCAAGATGTTTAGCTCATTGTCAGCTCTAAAATATAAGCGCAATATCCTAAATCCATTGTTTCCAGCATTAAAGAATAGAAAGGATAAAAGTTGCACAGAATATGAAATGAAATAAAAGAGAGAGGAAAGATTAAGAATAAACTAAGTATTCTTGCTTTTGTCTTCTTCCTCTTCTTCCCTTCTTCTTCTATTGTCTTCTTCCTTTCCTTCTTTTCTACAAATTCACTTTCGTACTGGCAGCTGTCAGCTTCCTAGAAAATATATCCCCTCTCTTCCTTTAAAAATAGAAGTTTTTGTCTTATATACCAGTGCAAAAATTTGGGTTTCCTCTTAGCACAGGGGAACGTGTCAAGCGCTCCAAGAAGGAGGGGTACACGGGTGACGCACGTGGCGACACTTGGATAATTGATTGACGCTAATGATTACCTCCTTTAATGAACGTTGCACGAACTAGCCACGTGCCAGACCACTCGTCAAGCTTGCATTGACGACCAGAGCTACAAAAACCAAGACTTGCTATAGCACCGAAAGATACCAAGCTCTGCAAACAGAGCTGCACCAAGAAAACCCCAAGCATTAAACTACCTTAAGAACATCCAAAAAGGCTAACATGCAATTAAAACTAACTCTAAGCTAACTTTCAGCATTTAACCAAAATAAAGCACTAAAATCATCTAACGCCTCTTAAACAAGCATCAATTTTAGCCTAAGGATGCTAAGATAACTCAATTTTCTTAGAGTTATCACACCCCCAAACTTTGATCATCACTTGTCCTTGAAGGTTGCAAATCTAAACTACCAAGAACGAACCTAAACATAACTAAAGTTGTCTATGCAATTTTAAAGCAAGTCAAATTTCTAACTTTCTGGCCAAACTAATAAAGCATTAATGTGCATAAAAATTTAAAAACTAAATATTATTTAGTAAGATGACTACATATACAAGCTAATTCCCAAAGATGAGTGTGTCCTAGGAGTAAAGCCACTACTTTAGAATGCAAAGGATAATTCAACCCCAAGAATATTGATCCTAATATCTCTAGCTAAGTACTCATACATCTACTCATCGCAACATGCTTTAACAAGACAACACAAAAGAGAAGAAAGATCATCACTAAGCACAAGGGAATTTGACTACTGAGCTTGGATTCTTTCTCTTCTTTTAATAGGATTAGAATCTCTATTATGCTTCGCTGCCTTTTTACGCGAATGCCAACATCAGTGATGAAGACACCTAGTTACTCAACAGCAAAGCCAACAAGTTTGCTACTTCAATTTTACTCATTAAAATGCTATAGCTAGCCCATATCTTTGGTTACCTTTTTACGCGAATGACAACACTTTTGGTGAAGGCACCAGGTTACTCAACAACCTAAAATAGATAAGCTCTTCTATCCTTTTTATTCAAATATTTTCAAAAGCCAAGGTATTTTCATCATATTCATAATATTTTCAATACATGACAATTCAATTCCCCTCCCCTAACTTATTTTCTACTCCACATCTTAGCATACCATTTTTAGCAGAAAATTGGCATTTAACTATAGCCTAAAACGTCACTTAGGCTCGAATTGACCTAATCTTCCTAAAGCAGCTAGCTACTCTCCCAAGTGCCTAAGAGATAAGGAAACTAATTTACTCATCCTAAGTTCAGCATATTATTTTATTAATTTTATTAATTTTATATTTTTTTAAGTCCAATAGTTAATCATAAAAAACTAACAGATCGGCCAGCTAATTAAAAAAACAATCTAGCAAGGAAAAAGCCAAACATCCAGTAAAAGTAAACAGCTAACAGATAAAAAAAATAACGTGAAAGAGAGGAAGGACTACCCCCTCTCCCAAACTTAAATCAGGCAGTGTCCTCACTGCCAATAAAAAATATCCATAAAAGAAGTTTTAATACCCAGATAAATTTTTCAGATAAAAAGAGGGAAGAGAGAGAGACTCCCCTTTCTGCTGCAACGTAAGATGCTGCAGTGCTCAACTAGCTTTCAGTTTTTGGAAGCGTTTCTCAAGCCACCTCTCTTCTTTGAGGCTTCCTTTAGAGCAGAGAGTTGTTTCTCCACAAACTTGATTTCTTCTAGTAGCTTTGCGTCCAGGTCCTCTTTAGCCACTTTTTTATTTTTCTTCTGCTTCTTGGAAGTACTGGATGTTGCAACTGGGGTCTCTTTACCTCCTTCCCTTTACTTTTTTCTTCAACACCTGACTTCTTTGCTGCCTTTGGCTCTGGACTAAGTGTTAGCATCATTCTTTTCCCTTTGTCTTGCTGCTTCTTCTATGCGGCTTTTGGTGGCGGTGGAGGTGTTAGTTCCATCCATTCCTTCTCATCACTCTCTCTTTCCAGTAACTCTTCTTTTTGCACAGACTCTTTTACCAATTTCTCACCCTCTTTACGGTCTGAAGTCTCTAACATTTCTTCATATATTTATTTCTCAGACTCTTTACTCTCTCAGTCTCTTGCTCAACTTCTTTTTCCATCTCAGATTCTCTCTTTTCCTCCAAATCTTCATTAATGTTTCCTAATTCATCGTCTTCCCTTAGAGGCTCATTTTGCTTTTCTCCTTCTTCAGCACCCTCCTCTTGACCTCCTTCCTCATCTTCCTCTTTCTCGTCATCCTTTCAGGGTTGAAGAATGACTTTAGGAAAGACACGAAAGGACGTGAAGGGCTTTGTGAAATTCTTCTGAAAGCATTTCTTTAGTGCCATATCTCTCTCTTGAACATACTCCCAATAAGTTTGTTGTTGCATCCTTTGGTGCTGCAGCCAATTTTCCACTCTCCTTTGGAACGCTTTCTGGATTTTTGCTTCATCATATAGTGAACACTGATTCAAGTAAACATCAGTCACATCAGATTCATAAAAGGGGTGCCTATCGAGCGGGATGAAGATGTTTCAACATCATTTGGACCTTTGGTTTTCTGAGTTCTTAAACGTTGAATGGAAAGCATGTTAACGAGGCTCCTATTTGTCAATATTTTCTCATCATCCATGAAAGTAACCTTAAGTCCTTGCAGAGCCTTGTGATTAAACAGGGGAAAAACAAAGAATCTATTCTCTTATGAGATGCAACTTTTAACTCTTTCAGAATGATTTTTCACACATTTATTCTTTTACCAGTCAAAATGCAATGCAGTAAATTAATCTTTCTTAGGTTACAGTTTGTATGTGGATTGTGGGGATCAGAGAATGACACAAAAAATGATACCAAACTTTGACAGTGGGGGCAAGGGAAAGTTTGAGAACATAGTAAGTTTTTTAGCCTTCAACAGAGGCATTATGCCAAGTGGTACCATGGATAGTCAACTTTTTCAGCATAGTTTCTATATCAGAGTCAGTTATATTGGCAGTGATTTCATTGTATTCATCCCTAGTATCAGTTAATCCTAACATATCATTAGTCATTTCAGAAGTAATAGTTACCTTTGTTCTCGGATGATTACCTTTGTCTCTTTGGTATTGTAGTTGGCATAGAACTCCCTCACCAATGGCACAATGATTTTCTCATGGTGGTCACAAAATTTGACCCATTCTCACATCTTGATGATGTCTGAAAAATTTTGCGAAAGACCCAGAGTTGGGACATTTCAAACTAGGAATCCCTTCTCTTTGTGGAACTTGTGGGACCAAATGTCTTCCTCATATTTTCTCCCATCTTCCTCACGGATGAACTTTTGTATATGAGAAAAGTGTTGGAAAATGCGGCGCAAGCGCAGCGGAGGCATTTAAAAAAAATTAATAAAAATGAATCTTTTACGATAAAAAGAAAAACAAGCGCGACGCAATTATTTCCATAAATAAAATTTTTTTATTGAAAAAATTTTCAATCAGCATCCATTATATATTTATATATTAAATCTACAACATATAAGGATATGAATCATATACCTCTTGTAGTATAAATCAAGCACCCTTGCAGAACTGATCGATCATCCGCCCTACAAAATCGTTTCAACAATCAGTAGACTCTGAGATCCACACCAAGACCTTCCAAGTCAATCTTCAACACACTAGGACGTGTGTGGGAACGTAGAATATTACAAGACACTTTTTCAGTCTCTAGATATTCTCAAAACATGCGATTTTAAGGATTTACTGAGAAGAACTTTTGTTAGACGATTCTCTAAAAGAACACGATGAATATTTTTTTTAGATTTCATTAACTATTAATCGTAGATAAAAGTCAATCTGAGTAATTGTGTTCTCAATCCAATTCTCTGATCAATAAATTCAGGAGCTGATTCAACTGAGCTTATCTGATTGATGTCATCAAAATAATATATGTATATCTTTCTTGATAATGGCGTATCAAATATTTAGAGATAATTAAAATTAAAAAAATAATATTTAATTTCAAATTACTCAATGCAGTGGGACCCACTATATAATGATACACAACTATAGTGCCACATGGCATTATAGTATTGCACCCTCACTACTGTAGTGTCACGTGGCACTACAGTAGTCCATGTCCATCTCTGATACTCAATCAATGATTGACACGTGATAATTATTGTGAATTAAATATTTATTTTAATCAAATAAATATTTAGATATTAGTTAATTCAAAATTAACATATTTTATCATCCATATCAGCTAAATTATCTGTTATTTCACAAATAACATATTTAGTTGATCCAAATTATTATCTAATAATAATTTAATTATCTAATTTTACAAATTAGATATTTTGTCTCAATTATCGATAATTAAAAAATTAATCGATAATTATATATATAATTTCTAAAAAAATTACATTTTTATATATAAATAATTTAATTAATCAATTATTAATTAATTAATCACACATAATTATCTCATAATTATGTACTTGTCCTAGAATAAAAATTCATTTGCAAATTAGTCATTTTCTTATGTCTTAGAAATTCACACTCTAGATTGCCTAGTGTAGAGGTGACTTGAGATCATGGACCTATAAACCTAAGCTCCAATAAACCAGATTATTAATTAAACTCTTTAATTAAATAATTTTATTTATTATTTTCATTATTACTCCACCATAAATATAGAATTACACTCTTAGAGATTATAGATTATATTTACAGAGTATTCTCATGTAGTCCACTGTTATAATCATTTTATGTAGTTATGTCCTCCCATTATGGGTTCATAAATTAGAATAAGTCAAAATAATCATTTTACCCATCTAATTACCTTTTGATTATAAGTACCATTAATCCACTAGTGAGTGGTTAATTTATTATCTTATTATAAATTTGAGCTCAATAACCATTTAGTTTCAGAATTAACACTTAAGAGAATCAATATACGATCTGTTAGGAAAGTTTGGATTCCAAATCTTGTAGGATCATGTTCCCAGTAATTTATATCACTAAAGCTTCAAAACAAAAGTCACCAGCATGTTTTACAAACAAACCTTAACGAGTGAATCAAAAGATCTAGTAGACATGTACAGGAGTTCATGAATACTCAGGATTCAGAGTGATCTACATATGATCATCTAATTTATGAGTATTAAATATTTATGATAAACAGTACTTTGATAAAGATATTAATTTCATCGATCCATTCATAGATAATCTCATTATATAAAGTAAATTCACTAAGATGTCTATCCACATCAATGATATGGATCCAGAACACACGCATTCATAATCCTTAGTGAATCGTACTAGCAACCATTCATTAAAGATTCTATACTTTAATATGTTGCTAACAATTTTATTCATTATCTATGATCTTAATCCTCTCGTACTAATAAAAGACCATAGTCTCATTAATGTATATGAAATTTTCAGATATTTATATAAATTATTCAACAATAATTTAAAAGAACAATTATAAGAAAAATATAATCCTCATTAAATTTCATATCAAGATATCAATACACATCCTTTGAGAGCATAACTCCAACAAAAAGGACTTGTGTGCTTGCATTTTCGTTTTGGGGGCAGTTTTTTTAAGGTAGACATTATTTTGTGCTAAATCTTTCTGGACCAGGAGGTTTTGGAGGTTGAAGACGATTGGCTTCGAAAGAGGGTTTCACGAAGGGTAGAGGGTAGGACCACTTTCCCTTTTAAAGGCACACGCCACGCACTCCATCTGCCATGTGCTTCTCCCTGAGCTATTAGATCGTGCAACAGAAATGGTAGCGACGTTTTGATTTTATTTATTCCATTTTAAATAATCTCCTAAATATCTGGTGAGCTGGTGCTCGCTGATGCAGCATTTTCCTCTTTCTTTTCCACTTAGTCAACAACCAATGAGCGTTCTTATTTTTGCCACTACAATAAAAAACCCTATGAGCGGCCAAAAAATGCTATCATAGGTTATTAATGGCGTGTTTCTAACGCTATGATTGCCAACGTCATTAAAACTCTGACCCTATGATAGCATTTTAGAAACGCTCTTTGGCCCTACCCATGAATTATCTAGGAATCGGTCTTTCACAACGAGATCTACCTATACAGTAACGGTATTTAATTAGGAAGATTAGCTGGGTAGCTGACCCTCTTAGTCCGTTCTTGTAAGAATAAGGGAATAATCCTTCTGTTAAATAGGATTTCCTCTGCTTAATGGATAAGCATTTGTTACCAATGGGGAATTCTTTCTCATCTTCAATTGAAAATTGAAGTGATTGGATTTGCACCAATAGAAACCATAAATTTGATACACAATAGAAGGATACGAGAAATATTTTTGATTTATTTTTAGATAGTGAATGTAATTCTTCCATTCTATCCTATTCACTGGTACTGATCGCTGATACTGGAAAAATTGTTTCCTTTCTTTTGTCCCAGTTCATGATCTGAACGAGTCGCACATACACCCTAGTACATGTTCCTCGACGCTGAGGGCATCCCCGAAGGGCGGGTGATTTTGTGACATTTCTGATTGGCTGTCTTGTGTTTCTAATAAGTTGTTTAATAGTTGGCATGTTGAATCGTATACATAATGAGTTGGTTTAGATCGATCCTAACCGGATGATTATGAATTACTTCTATATTCTATATTAATAGTACTAGATTAATTAATAGAAAATATTCTAAGAAGATAAAATATCCAATTGCGGATTTGCGTGAAATCCCTGCTATTTCTTATTCAACCGCTACAAGATCAACAATTCCATGAGCTTGGGCTTCTGTTGCTGACATAAAAACATCCCGTTCCATGTCTTCGGATACAACCCATAAGGGTTTGCCCGTTCTTTGTACATAAACCCTTGTGATGGTTTCGCGCAGCTTCAGTAATTCTTCCGCTTCCAGGATAAATTCTCCCGTTTGTGCCTCATAAAAAGAACTAGCAGGTTGATGGATCATTACCCTGATGATTTAATAAATGGTTTCTCTATCTCGCATGATGAGTCAAAGATAAAAAAAAAAAAGATAGACTTGAACAACCGTACAGGCATCTTTTGTGCATTGCATACGGCTCCACAATGGAATTCATTTTTTCCTTCCCTCGAAGGAATAGAAAATATGGGATCTATCAGACCCAGATCGGTAAATGATCCAATAACCACCCTTCCTTTTATTTTGGAGTAATTTAAAAATACTATGATGGCTCCGTTGCTTTATTATTTCGTCTTTTATTCAGCAATCCCAAAGTTTCTTTTGTTTTTCAAATTAAAATAAATAATGATAAAAAATCTTTTTTTTCGTATTCTTTCATAATCTAAATATTGTTAAGAGCCTTCCGTTGTGAAAACAAAAAAGTTTGTGACGCTGAAAGAGGCCTTCCGATAGATCGATAGATCAGATAAAATTGTAAATGCCTTTTCTCTCATACTCCTCTTTCGATACATAATCTAATTTTTTAGAAAAAAAAAAAAAAAAGAAAAAAAAATTTCTGATATCGAATTCAAAGTGCCATGCTATTATTACTTAATATTCATATTTGATATGGCGAAGGCATAGTTTTCTTTTTTGTCTCAAATTGTGTCTCAAATAAAAAACTCATTGGCGCCAAGCGTGAGGGAATGCTAGACGTTTGGTAATTTCTCCTCCAACTAGAATAAAAGATCCCATTGAAGCGGCTAATCCCATGCATATTGTCTGTACATCTGGTCGCACAAATTGCATAGTATCATAAATAGCTACTCCGGGTATTACCCAGCCGCCGGGAGAGTTTATAAATAAATAAAGATCTTTGGTATCATCCTCTATACTGAGATATACCATAAGACCAATAAGTTGATTCGAGATCTCGCTATCAACTTCTTGGCCTAAAAAAAGTAATCTTTCTCGATAAAGTCGGTTGATTAGGATCAAATTGTATACCTTAAGAACCGTACATGCACCTTTTGATGCATACGGTTCAAAAAAATAGCGAAAAAAAAAAANCGCAATTTTTTTCCATATATATTTCTATGTCAAGAAAAGGGGTATTTTGCATGATTTGAATAACAGACACCATTTTTATTCTATATTTTTAAAAAATAGAAATTCGAAATAAATGCTAGTTAAAAAATGAAAAGAATGAAATTATCAAATATAAAAAGTTATAAAATGAATCAATTAGAATATGAATTCTAGTTAATTATTATTAATATTATTAATTATTTATTATTGAAATTATATAAATAAAAGAAAGATAAAAAAAAGAAAGATAAAAAAATAAAGAATTTTTTTATACTTTTTCTTGTTATACTTGTTCTTGAAGTAGAAAACGTTCCATCTGTTGCTGAATAGCTTCTTTCAAAAGGGCTTCCGCTTCATCGGTGAATGTCTTGGTAGAAGATATGATTTCTTGGAACTGAGGTTTATTCGTTTTTAAGTAAGTACGTAACTCAACGAGAAATTTCCTTACCTGTCCAATTTCTAATGAATCAAGATAACCATTCGTTCCGGTATAAATAGTCATTATCTGTTCTTCCACCGTCAGAGGGGCGGATTGGGATTGTTTAAGCAACTCACGTAATCGTTGACCTCTTGCCAATTGATTCTGAGTAGCTTTATCGAGATCAGAAGAGAATTGCGCAAAGGCTTCTAATTCTGCGAATTGAGCCAATTCCAATTTTAATTTTCCAGCTACTTGTTTCATGGCTTTAATTTGAGCTGCAGATCCTACTCTGGAGACGGAAATACCCACATTAATAGCAGGTCTTATTCCAGCATTGAATAGATCGGCGGATAAGAATATTTGTCCATCGGTAATGGAAATTACATTAGTCGGAATATAAGCCGAAACATCTCCCGATTGGGTCTCAACTATTGGTAAAGCAGTCATACTTCCTTCACCTAAAGGAGAACTTGATTTAGCGGCTCTTTCCAAAAGGCGTGAATGCAAATAAAAAACATCCCCCGGATAAGCTTCGCGGCCCGGCGGTCTTCGTAATAGAAGAGACATTTGGCGATAAGCCTGTGCTTGTTTGGAGGGATCATCATAAATGATTGAAGTGTGTTGTTTACGGTACATAAAATATTCAGCCAAAGACGCTCCTGTATAAGGGGCAAGGTATTGTAATGTAGCCGGAGAATCCGCCGTTTCAGCTACCGCAATAGTGTATTCCATTGCTCCTCTTTCCTGTAAAGAGGTCACTACTTGAGCCACAGAAGATGCTTTTTTTTTTTTTTAATGAATCTGTTTTTATGTTATTTCGTACTATACAATTCCTTTGGTTGTGGGATCATTTTCTCACGAAAGAGGTAATTAAAAGAAATTATAGAATGGGTTTCTACCTATGCCTAGATCTGGGATAAATGGAAATTTTATTGATAAAACCTTTTCAATTGTAGCCAATATCTTATTACGAATAATTCCGACAACTTCAGGGGAAAAAGAGGCATTCACCTATTACAGAGATGGTGCGAATTACTGAAATACCCCCACCCCAACCTCCATTACCCTTCATCGACCAATTGAGTGGCGTTCCTGTGTAGTACGGTGCAGCAGAAAACTACGGTGGACAAACAATTATGAATGACTGTGGTCATGGTCTGTGGGGTTTTGGTGGTTATGGTTATGGAAAGTTGAACTAAGGGCAAAATGAAAAATGGTTTTATCTATTTTCTATTGAATCTTCAGAGTGAATAATACAGGAGCCTTTTTGACCTTCCACTTTAGTAGCGTAGCAACAATGGGAGACTTTCTATAGCGTTTAAAACACGCTATTGTAACCTTTCTATACTATTTTTTAAACACTATAGAAAGTGTGCCATTGCGTTTGGTATGCTTATAACAGCGTTTTACAAACGCTGTTATAAGCATAGCAACAAACGCTATTATAAGTGTAGCAACAATGGGAGACTTTCTATAGCGTTTAAAAACGCTATAGAAAGGTTACAATAGTATTTTTTTTAAACGCTATTAAATGTGTACGATAGCTGTTTTTAAAATGGTTAAAAGCTTTTTATAGCATTTTAAAAACGTTATTGTATGTCTAACCATATCATAACTGAATTTTCCTATTGTGCTTCTTTACGCAATGATATTCTCTTATAGAGTTTTAAATACTGTAAATAATTTACGCTAATGTATCAAATAAATAATATAAAGATCATCCATTAAATCACTAATTTAAAATATTTAATTAAAGAAATTTACTAATAAATATCCATATCAAATGTCCAAAAAAACCCTACAAAAAATTATTTCAAGGTGTTCATATCACATATTACAAATAGTTTGAGTTGTACTAAATATCACAAATACAAGCCAAAGTTTTCATCAAAAAACTTTCATGTCTTCCTGTTGGAATCATTTCCCCATCACTATGTGGAACCATGCACCACATGAATTACTATGTGTTTGTTGTGCTTTCGATGGACCTATATGACAAAAAAAATTGTTATAGTTCGATATCCACTGATAAACATGTATATGATCTCTCTAAAAGATTTTTCAATATTCAGACATATTGATCTATAAGATTGTAATCTAGATTACAAAACCCTATTTCTTGAAAGACATACTTTCCATGTATTTATGTTCTATCCTGAAAATGCATATATAATGGTAAATTAGAAAAACAACATAAGCAAATCCAACACAAATGCAAGAACAAAAATACAAATCCAACATTTCAATCCACATTTCTAGCATCCCCCCCCCCAACATTTCAATCCATATTCCTAGCACCCCTCAAAACTCTACTAATGCAATTATTATGCTATAAATCTCTCTCTCCTCTGCTTCTACTGTGTCTTTCATAAAAACAAGGAAAAATGGTTGGATGCATGCACATATAACATATAGCCTTCAACAACATCACTTGCAATATAATCAACCACAAGATTCCTTCAGAGATCGGCCAAATGTAAACCCATAGCAATGTGTCAACAATTTGTCAACAACAAGACATACATTACATGCATATATCAAAACCATCAAAACTTAGAAATTACCAAAAGCATGCATAAATGCAAAGAAGCTACAAATTAATTGTTATTCCACTCCTACAACCTAAAGGGTTAAACAGATGTATCAAAATCAAAAAGGAAAGAAAACTTATCGAAGACAAAAAGATAGAGACTCGTTCCTGATACTTTTTGCAAGGACATAAAATTCTCAACATAATTTGCATTTCTTTCTGCTATCTTGACAAAATTCCATGCTCCTTCCTGATACTCTTTTTTAGCTCTATCAATTAAAACATCAACTACTAAGATATCTATTTATGATTATATTTTACACTTATCATAAATAAAGTAACCAATCTTTTTACATATTGAAACGCACCCAATTTTTATCCATTTCGAAGCTACAAATTATTGATAAGTTAACTAGTGAAATATAGAAATAATTATCCTTTTGTATTTTTCTTTCAACTTATCAAAAGGACAAGAAAAGGAAATAAAAGAATACAGATCACATATGACTAAAGGATAAGTACAACTATTTGCTAAATGAGCTTTAAAAATAATTAATTAGCATTTCTAATGATTAATGAACCTAACATACAAGAACAAACAAAAAAATAAAGTCAATATAAACAACACTCCTCTATAAGCTTTTGCTTCCCCCCCCCCCCAAAGAAAAAAAAATCCAATCTGACTTTTACTCCCCCAGTCCAATCTGATAACAACCAATTATAGACTGAACAAGCAACTATGTCCATGGGAATGACATTACTTAAGATCTGTTAGCAATAAAAGATTCAAAGATAAACATAATAATAATAACATAATACAATAACACGGTCCAGCTAATTTTGATGGAGAGAGATATTGGGTGTCTAAGTGCCAAATTCATCTACAATAGAAACAACATATAACTATTAATATTATAATTCCACTTTGTATCTATTGGGGAAAGCAACCAAAATCGATGATGTACTACAATACCATATGCTACAAGTTTAGAAGAACAAAGTTTTCAATTGAAAAAATTATTAAGATGCGTCAATTAAATGAACATTAATTTATAATGCATGGGGATAACATAGCCCAGCCAAGAATTGCAAGACTTTTATCTATGGCTAATATCAAAAGGTTAGAATATAAGAAGTGTGCCTATATTTTTCCCTTCTTTATAGTTCTAAAACTTCCAAAAGAAGAAGGGGCACATGTGCAAGTTGTGGCTGGAGTAGTGTCTTTGGTAATCAACTTGTCGTTCTTGTACGTTGTGTTTGTTGTTGTTTAAATTTTTTAATTATGGCTGCATTGTTGAAAACCCTATGTTATTTAGGTGACAATCAACATACTAAATTACCAACTAATAATTAAATAAATAGTTTCTTTCAGCCATTTATTAACTCTCAAATTTTCAATAACAATGGTAGTTTTCTATTCAGATCATCAAGTTTGATACAACATGGAAATCCTTCTGAATAACATAAAAAAACTAGACAAAAATCACAAAAACATAAAAATGAGACAAACCTAAAAAAACATAAACGTCGTGCTTCAACGCAATTGAAGCTTTAAATTGTTGTAGTGATTGGTGTTGGTTTTTAAACACTGATAATTCAAGGCTCACTGTAGAAAAAACTACATAAAAATAAAACAAATTATCAAGTCTTTAGTACAATCAAAGCCACATAAAAACAAAAAAAAGAACATGCAAATTAACCCCTTCATCTAGCCAGCAGAAAAACAAACACGTCCCAACCTACAACAAACCCAAAGGTTATAAAGTAAGGCTGGAATTACACCAACAAAGTAAGAAGTACAATTAACCCATCTCATCCAGCCCACTTGCATGATAATAATCCAGAATCTCTAAAAAGATTTCCATCAACTCAAATCAATCATGAGATCTTTCAAAAAACAGTTTGCATAGCCCAAGAGTATCTCATTCTCATCACTATGTGAAACCATGCACCCATCTGAGTTACTAAGTATTTGTTGTGACCTCAATGGACAAAATAATTGTTGTAGTTCAACGTCCACTTATAAACCTACTAATATATGATATCTACATATATTAGTACCTTTACACAAACAATAAATAATGTTCAAAATAAAAATTTGAACACCATATACCCCCTATTTCAGTCACAGTAACTATAGAAATTTATCATCCCTCTTTCACTAAAGATAGTCAAAACAATAACATCAAATAGGAAAAATCATTAATTAGAGATGATGCAATCCTTAGTCAGTTTGAACACCATATACCCCTCCTAACATTTCAAAACCATGACATAAATAAGATGAAATCAGAACATAGATGATGTTATCCTTAAAGACACTAAGACCATTAATTACAAGGTCTTATCAATTGCTGGTATAAATATAGCAAAACAAATGCGAACAAAATAAGATGAAATCATAGAAGAATTCAAATATAGTTAAACAGGATCAAAACAGTGAATAGTAGTTCTACTAACCATAAAGGGTCACCAAGACCTCAAAGTGGAAGGTTCAATTGTCATATCTTGAATTCCTTCCAACTAAAGTTGAAGCAAAGTGCTTTAGAACGCTGATAGCTCTAGAAAAGCATACCAAAGAAAACAACTAGCTAACATTTCCATAACAAGCCGTTTACAAACTTGACTAAAGATAGAAGACGAATAAGAACCGACATGGGTCTCCAAATGGAGTGAACACTCCTAGCCTTCGAGATAGAACTAAAATTCCTACTCAACACTACAGACCTAGAATTTAACAAAGTATCATAATATGTGTGACTAATGCTTTTTCAAGCTCCAACTACAAAACAGAAGACAACATATAAAAACCATATTGCGGAGAAAAAGTAGATGAAAAGAAAGAATGAACCTTGCTTAGACTTCTTGAGTGGAGCACCCTTATAGCATATGCAACTCCACTTGTAAGATCTAGTTTATTCAGCTCCAATAATAAGATTTCTAACTTTTAGCACTGAGAGCGCACATTAATGCACCATAGAAAATAGAAAATGGATGTACAAACAAATCTAATATATTAACTTCATTCAGAATTTAATAAGATTACAATAGAATACAAACTGAGTGGAAACACGAAATACATAACAAGTAAATGACCTATTTGTGTGACATATTTCAAAAAATCTATGGCATATTAGAGATGGAAGATAGAGGAAATCCTTGAATCTTAAAGTGTGAGCACTGGAAAGGAAAAGGGAAAAATTTTGAAGGACCTAATTTGAGTATTTTGAAAAATGTAGGATAAGAGTTTACCTAAAATGACAGTGAATAATTTTCTCACAGAAATTCTTCAAACCAAGCATCCTTGACATATAATGGAGAAATGACAGTTGGGTTATTAGATTCGATCTCCACTAAAGGGCCAAAGCTTTTAAATATGTCCAAGACCTAACCCATGAAAATCACATCAGAGAATGGCAAAAATTCTAAGCCACGAGCTGATTCGAGATGGCACGGGCTACTCCCCAAACCCTAGGAACTAAACAAATTGTCGATTTATAGAATCGGGGGTATTCATTTCAAAACATACTGCAAAAATCAGAAACACGGACCTTAATCAACTTAGAAAAACTCAAAAATTACAAAATCAGACCAAAACACTAAAATCAAACAACAATTTGAGAATGAAACCCTACCTCTGGTTCTGAGCTGCAAATCAAACTAGTAGATATTTGGGGACAAAGTGAGAAAGTGAGAGCTGTGATGGAGAGAAACCTAGGACAAAAGCTACTGATAAAGATGCGAGCTACTGTGAGCTTCAAGAGAGCTCTCATTAGTGAACAGAGCTATTGTGAAAGAGAGAGATATTGTGAGAAAGGTGAGCTTCGAAAGAGTTGTCGTTGGTAAGAAGAGCTACTGTGAAAGAGAGCTATTGTAGGAGACGCGGGTTAAGCGAAGTTTTCATTTGGTAAAGTCAAGAGACGTGCGGGTCTTCATGAAATTCATTTCGTGCTTTAGTTTTTTATTGCATTTTGGAGAAAAACATAATCGTGTTATGCTATGACAACACATAATTGTTGTAGTGTGCCAACTGTGCTCTTTCTACGGCCCTACTTAAAATATGACCCTGCAAAACAAATGTTCTCTATCTTTTTAAGGATAGAGGATCCCACAAAGTCCTTTGTACGGCCTAGAATATTTCGAAGCATATTTACCTAAACAATTTTTTTTAAAATTAGCCTAACATGTTGTTATACTAATAACGAAAATTAACTAATTAAAATACTGGAATTAAACAACAAAGAATTTAAAAATTATCCTTGGGTTGCCTCCCACAAGCGCTTGTTTAAAGTCATCAGCCTGACTTTGCCTTAGGCTTCAAGATTCTTTAAGCTAAATTGAGGAGCCCACCATGCATCCCTCATTCTCCCAGTTGCGTTTAACTCTTTGCCATTCACTTTAAATTCCTTCCCATATTTTTCATCCAACAAATCCACAGCTCCATGTGGATACACTTTCCCCATTTTGAATGGTCGAGACCACCTGGACTTCAATTTTATTATAAATAAATTTAGCCTTGAGTTGTATAACAAAACTCTTTCTCTTGGCTGAAACTCTTTATTTACTATTCTCTTATCATGCCACCATTTTATCATTTGTTTGTAAAGTGAAGATCTTGAATTCTTCCAGCTCATTTAGTTGTAAAACCCCTCTGAATTCTAGCAGCTTTCATGTCCAGATTCAACTTCTTGATAGTCCAAAAGGATTTATGTTCCATCTCTAAGGGTAAGTGGAAAGCTTTCCTAAACAGAAACCTATAAGGGGACATCCCTAATGGTGTTTTGTAAGTTGTTCTATAAGTCCATAATACATCATCAAGTTTGAGGGACCAATCTTTCCTGCTAGGATTTACTAACTTCTCCAAAATCCTTTTGATCTCTCTATTTGAAAACTTAATTTTTCTCATTGGTTTGAGGATGATATGTTGTAGCAATTCTGTGTTTGACTCCATACTTAACGAACAATCCCTCAAACCGCTTATTGCAAAAGTGTGTTCCCTCCCTCATCACTAATAATTGCCTCTGGTGTCCTAAATTTGGTGAAAATATTTTTTTGAAGGAACTTCAGCACCACCTTAGCATCATTAGTCACCAGTGCTATCGCTTCTACCCATTTTGAAACATAGTGCACTGCTACAAGAATTTAGAGATTTCCATAAGAGGGAGGAAAAAGACCTATGAAGTCTATTCCCCGGACATCAAAAAGTTCAACTTCTTAGATGTTTGTTAGAGGCATCTCATTTCTCCCAGAGATATTCTTGGATCTCTGGCATTTATCACAAGTCTTGGCCACTTCATATGCATCTCTAAACATTATAGACAAATAATATCCAGATTGTAAAACTTTGGCAGTAGTCTTTGATCCTAAAAAATGTCCTCCATAAGGAGAGGAATGACATTGCTTCAATATTCCCTACACCTCTTCTTCTAGCACACATCTTCTAAAAAATTGGTTAAGACCTTGCTTGTACAAGAATGGGCCATCCCAGTAGTAGGCCTTTACTGACTTTAATAGTAGCAAGAAAATTTACTGAAGTCAGTAAATTTTTTCTCTCTTGAGCATGATTCTAATAGCAAGAAAATTTACTATATCAATAAATCATGGTGCTTGTGTTGTTGTTACTGCAAGCAGTTGTTCATCTGGAAAGGTCTCTACTATAATAAAATCTGCTTTGGGTTTAGCCTCTATTTCAAATCTGGATAGTTGGTCAACTACTTAATTCTATGTCCCATTTTTGTCTTTAATTTCTAGATCAAACTCTTACGGTAGTAGTGTCCACTTGATTAACATTGGTTTTACATCCTTCTTTGCTATCAGATACTTAATGGCAGAATGATCAGTAAACACTGTTACCTTAGTGTCAATTAAGTATGACCTTACCTCTTCTTTGACCAAGCATTTCCCCTACTGTAAAATCAATGACATCACACATTAGTTCAAATGTAGCTCCCAATTAGGAGCTATTATAACAGGTGTAGTGATTAAAGCATTTTTCAGTGTAAGAAAAGCAGTCATACATTGTGCAGAGAAATCAAAAGTTATATTATGTTCTAGCAACATGCATAAAGGATTAGAAATTTTTGAAAAATCGTTAATAAACCTTCTATAAAAAATTGCCTGTCCAAAAAAACTTCTAATTCCCATTACTAAAGTAGGTGGGTGCAATTTTTCAATCACTTCTTAGCCTTATCTACTGCAATTCCTTTTAGTGAGACTTTATGCCTTAAAATTACTCCTTTTCGAACCATGAAATGGCACTTTTCCCAGTTTAAAACAAGATAAGTTTCTTCACACATTTCTAAGATTTTTTCTAAATTAGACAAGTATGCAAAATAGGATTCACCAAAGACAGAGAAATCATCCATAAATACCTCAAGTGTTTGCTCCACCATGTTAGTGAATATGGCCATCATAAACCTCTAAAAAGTTGCAGGGGCATTGCATACCCCGAATGACATTCTCCTAAAATCAAATGTGCCATATGGACATGTAAAAATGGCCTTCTCTTAGTCTTCTGGTGCTATAACAATTCAGTTGTAACTAGAGTAGCCATCTAGGAAGTAATAATATTCATTCCCTATTAATCTATCCAGCATCTGATCTATGAAAGGCAAGGGGAAATGATCATTTCTTGTTGTCTTGTTCAATTTGTCATAGTCCATGCACACTCTCCAGCCGTTGACTGTTTTGGTAGGGGTTAACTCATTCTGCTCATTTGCTACAATAGTAACACCATATTACTTTGGTACACACTAAACATGACTTACCCATGCACTATCTGAAATGGGGTAGATAATGTCAACATCTAACCATTTAATGATATCCTTCCTCACCACTTCCTTCATAATAGGGTTCAGCCTTCTTTGCAGCTCAATTGAATTTCTACAACCATCTTCTAGTATAATTATGTACATGTAGATGGATGGACTTATCCCCTTTATATCTTCCAATTGCCAACCAATTGCCTTCTTATATCCTCCCAAAACTTCCAACAGTTGCTCCTCATGGTCATTGTTTAATGATGTTGAAATAATGATAGACAGTGTACTATTCTCACCTAAATATGTATATTTTAAGTGAGCTGGTAAAGGCTTAAGCTCTAACAGAGGTGGTTCTTCAATGGAGGGTAAGGATGGCTTCAAGGTTCTCTCTGATAGTTTTAAAGACCCAAGTTATTTGCTAAACTTGTATGTTCCATGCTTAGTGTCTGCCCATGTAATTTCAACTTCTTCTTCACCACTATCCTCTTCCTGCATTCTTGAATTTTCTTCCGGAAAATGATCTTTGCTACAGCTAATATTGAGCTTTTGGGTTACTATTGAGTCTACCATAGCTACAATTGCACATTCCTCATCTTCTTCTTCTGGAAACTTCATGGCCTTGAAAACATTAAAAGGTACATCTTGATCATTCACCCTTATTGTCAATTCTCCTTCTTGCACATCAATCAATGTCCTTCCCGTGGCTAGAAAAGGTCTTCCCAATATTAGGGGCACTTCTTGGTCAGCTTCATAGTTAAGTATGATAAAGTTAGCGGTAAAAATAAACTTGTCCACGTTAATTAGCACATCTTCTATCTTCTCTTCAGGATATACAATTGATCTAGCTACTAACTGTGGAGTAACTGTGATAGGCCTAGATTTACCAATTCCCAACTTTTTTAATATTGGTAGAAGCATCAGATTGATTCCTGCTGCTAGATTACACAAAGCTCTCCCACAAAGTCTACTTCCAATAGTGCATGGAATTGTGAAACTTCCTGGATTTTTCAATTTAGGAGGAATCTTATTTTGGAGTATCAGGCTGCATTCATGAGTCAAAAGTATGGTTTAAATTCTCCCAGCCTCCTTCTTTTGGTGAGAATGTCCTTCATAAACTTCACATAATTGGGCATTTATTGCAGTGCTTTCATAAGAGGTATATTGGTGGAGTGGCTTTAGAATTTCCAAAAATTTGTTGAATTGTCCATCCATTATCTTCTTCTGTAGTCTTTGAAGAAAAGGAGGCAATGGCCACTGTCTCAAATACGGGCTTCTCTTGAGCTTTTGACATTGTTTCTTTAGATGTTGTAACATTCATCTCTACTACATCCTTGCTTGAGCTCCCTTCCTTTGCGTTGCTTTCAGCTTTATCTTCTTTTTCTCCTTTAGGCTGAGCTATAACATTTTCACTTCTCAATTGGATAGCCCTGCAGTATTATTTACCTTCCCTTCTAGGGTTTTCAGTATTACTAGGTAAAGTTCCTTGCGGTCTTGAGTTTGGAGCATTATCTAGCTGCCCTACTTTGTTTTCCAAGTTCCTCAGTGATACTGCTTGGCTTTGAATCACTACTTCATTCTTCACAATGTACTCCTTAAGCAAAGTTTCTGAATATTTTGAGTGATCCGCTACTTGTTTTTGCAACTGAGGTTGTTGCGGTGCAAATCCAGGAGGATAGGTGGGCATATTTTGCATATGTAAGAGAAGTTTGGATGTTGTCTCCACCATGGGTTATATGTATTGGAATATGGATTGTTATTACTCTTATTTTTCCTATATTCCCAACATAAACCACAGAGGTAGGGTTTCCAGGACAACTTTCAAACAGCTGCTCTTCTCCACAATATAAACAACGTAGTTATAACACTTGATTGACTTCTTGCTGTATTGGTTGAGCTAGTTGACTTTGACTTTGCACTATTGTACCTCCCATGCCCAGGTTTTTTAGCATGTTTGCTATAGAGGATACTTTGGCTATCAAAGCAGTCATTGCTTCAACTTCATGAACTCCAACCGCTTTATTTGTTGTTGTAACGACAGCTGCTCTTGCTGTAGGCTATTGGTACTTATTACTTGCAATTATTTCTAGTATTTTATATGTTTCATTATAGGATTTTAATAAGATGGCTCCACTAGAAGATACATCAAGCATTAGTTTTGTAGAAGGATTCAACCCATTGTAGAAGGTTTCTAATTGGATAAACTGAGGTATACCATGATGAAGGCATTTCCTTAGTAGATCCTTAAACCGCTCCCATACTTCATAAAGTGATTCATCCTCTAGTTGGTGGAAAGAGGTGATTTCATTTCTGAGTTTAGCATTTTTTGTAGGAGGAAAGTACTTCATCAACAATTTTTCAGCTAAATCATTCCAGTTATTAATTGAATTCGGGGGCAATGAGTTGAGCAAAGCTCTGGCTCTATCCCTTAGTGAGTAGGAAAATAATCTCATTCTCAAAGCATCTTCAGAAGCCTTTAAAATCTTGAATACATCATTTACTTCCATGAGTAGCCTTAAGTGAAGGTAAGGATCTTCAGATGGCAATCCATTGAACTGGGCCACTATTTGTAACATTTGAAACATAACAGGCTTCAATTCAAATTGGTTACCTTAGATCTCTGTCCTTACAATGCTTGGATTCATAGCTTGAGGTTGTAAAATAGCATAATCCCTTATAGACTGCTCGTTAGCATCAGCTATCACTAAGGTATTGTTGCCATTGTTGTTTGCTTGGTTATCAGAATTGACCCTTTCATTAACAACTTCTTCTTCACTAGGTGCAACCATTTCAGCTGTAGCGGCCACACTCATGTGCTCTCTCCTTATTTTCCTTAAAGTTCTGTCTATTTCTGGATCAAAGTGGAATTCTAACACTTGTTGTCTGTGCATATAATATAGCTCACTTTCCTATAAGGCAGAATAAGAAACTTGATAACACTTACAAATTAAAATCTATATGGCTTAAGTAAAGATATTATATCTCTATTCCCCTGCAATGGTGCCAAAAACTTGTTGTGTGTGTGAATGTGTCTTATGCAAGTATATGTGTCGCAATGAGTAATATAGTAGTACATGAGTGTTGAATCCACAGGGAATAGGGAATATGCAATGCTTAAGTGAACAAACAGATTTAACATGCAAGATAATGTTGTAGCGAAATATGTTATTGATTTATAATAATTTTAAAGTGTACAATGCTTAGAATAAAAACTAAGTCTACTGACAAGTGAATGGAACAAGGCTACTAAAATGAATGAGATATTCAATAGGATAGAGGGGCTAGCATGGCTAAATTCCTTTTCATCTACTTTATCAATACTAACCTTATTTTTATTGCTACAACTTCTCAACAGCATCACCTAAGCTCTCAAGCACACCAAACTATCGTTTGTGAGATCATAAAGTAAACCCTAACCATATTCGTATCAAAGTTCAGCTAGATTCCACGTTGATCAATTAAGTTTCAGCTAAAAATGTTAGTAGGCAAGTCCATATATCTATGCAACTCACAAAACTGCCTAAGTATACATGAATCTAATGCTCATGCATTTTCAACTTAAATATTCAAGTATCAGTTAAGATTTTCTATTAGACTAAACTCTTTCAAGTATTAATCTAACTTGTACTCTATTAGAGTTGGCCAATCACTAATAGTACTAAGCATGTAATACACAAAAACTGAAATGACAAAGAAAGCTAAGCAATAGAAACATCAATCAATAAGATAAAGTAGAATACAAGTTCATTTTATCATACTAGCCTCAAGATATTTAGCTCATAGTGAGCTCTAAAATATAAGCACAATATCCCAATTCCATTGTTTCCAGCATTAAAGAATAAAAAGGATAAAATTTGCACATAATACAAAATGGAATAAAAGAGAGAGGAAAGATTAAGAACAAACTAAGTATTCTTGCTCTTGTCTTCTTTCTCTTCTTCCTCTTCTTCCTTTTTTCTTCTATTGTCTTCTTCCTTTCCTTCTTTTCTATAGATTCACCTTCGTACCGGCAGTTGTCGGCTTCCTCAAAAATATCTCCCCCTCTCTTCCTCCAAAAATAGAAAGGTTTGTCTTATATACCCGCCGTGAAAACTAGGGTTTCCTCTTAGCACAAGGGTACATGTCAAAGCTCTCCAGGAAGGAGGGGGCGGGTGATGGACGCGACGACACCTGGATAACTGATTCTGATGCTAATGATTGCCTCATTTTAATGACACTACATGAACTAGCAATGCGCCAGACCACTCGACAAGCTTGCATTGTACGGCCAGACCTACGACAACCAGGACTTGCTATAGCACCAAAAGATACCAAGCTCTACAAACAGACCTACACCAAGAAAACCCCATGCATTAAACTGCCTTAAAAAATCCAAAAAGGCTAGCATGCAATTAAAACTAACCCTAAGCTAACTTTTCAGCATTTAACCAAAAAAAGCACTAAAATCATCTAACACCTCTTAAACAAGCAACAATTAAGCCTAAGAATGCTAAGATAACTTTAATCTCTTAGGGTTATCACGTCTACTCACATAAGTGTTTCTATACAGGGTTGCATGAGCTACCAAAATCCAGCTGATGTAAAAAGATACATCTATATGGAAGAGGCTATTGGGCATCACAAGTTATTATTGAGAACTGGATTCTATTTGGATTAATTTGATAGTTGTGTTATACCGTCGTTAGACGAAATTTGGTTCTTGTTTCTAAGTTGGAAAAATTATGTTATTGTTGTTCATTTAAAAACAATCAATTTAGTTTATCAATAAATTCCAACTTTGTTAGAACAATTCTCTTAATGTTTATGATAACTTATATTTTCTTGATGTTGTTACATCTTATAATGAAGCCTTGCATGCAGAATCATGAGGTGCTAAATGGAAATTTAATAAGGAAAATGCAACCACACTTTGGCACAAACGCTTAAGTCATATCTCCAAAACAAGAATTCATAGGCTTGTGTCAAATGGCATTTTAGAATCCCTTGATTTTTCAGACCTTAATCTTTATATTGAGTGTATCAGGGAAAATAGACCAAATAAAAGTTTCTGGTTGTAAAAGAAAGAGTACAGAGTGATCA
This sequence comes from Datisca glomerata, assembly GCA_003255025.1. Taxonomy (NCBI): domain Eukaryota; kingdom Viridiplantae; phylum Streptophyta; class Magnoliopsida; order Cucurbitales; family Datiscaceae; genus Datisca; species Datisca glomerata. The sequence goes on from QANY01009693.1 coordinate 57,594, forward strand.
AATGTCCATAGAACATATTGGGACAAACTCCATTATGGTGGATCTGCTCACTAATAGATTACCACACAAGGTCCTTCATGAGCACACTACTCAGATGAGTGTTATGTTATTTGAGGATATCATGGTTTAGTGGGAGTTTGTTTATTGCATTATGTTATACTTTATGAACATTTGTGTATTTGATATTTTCAAATCAGAAATAAAGTTATTCGGTTCATTCCCTTTGTGACATTATATTGTTGCTGACTTCACTAAAGTAAAGTATGACCAGTTAAAAATAGACATGTATAGACCGCATTGCATGTAATTTTATCATGCTACACATCCATGATCGATCCATATCATTTGGTTGTATTGGTATATGTGACCATTGATGGGTTTAGCTACAATAAAGGTAACGAATATCGCTTTGATCCTTATCAATATAATTAATGGATGAGATTGTTTCGGATATACCTTATACATAAGGATATCATGGTTTAATGGGAGTTTGTTCCTTCTTATGATCCAACTATTGAGTCTTACCAAACCTCTCTCATTTGACAGATTCAACTTCATAAAGTCCAAGCCCAAAGTTGTTTCCTCCCACTTTCACTTGTGGGGGAATGTTAGATAAAGTCATGCCTACTTAGCCTGCCTTAAGTACATCTCACCAGAGCAACGCCAAATCTGAAATAATCAACGCAGTAAAAAATACTGGATCTTGAAAATTTTGAGAAACAACATATTTATATGGATTAGGAAAAATATATTTTGAAGCGTGACAATCAAAATCGAAATCACGTAGACTTCTTTGCTATTTTTCAGACCGTCAACCAAAATCACAAGTGAGTAGACACTCGAATAAAATCAAAAACCAAAAAACTAACTCATCTTTTTTCATTAAAACAAAGAATTCGGCCAGGGCATTTTCATTTGAAAATTTATCATTCTAAAAACAATCATGGAAAAAAGCTTTTTAAAAAGGAAACCATCTCTTCACATGGGTTACATGTAACCCATATGAAAGCAACGGTTGGGGATTTCCCCAACCGTGTATTTTTAATTTAATTAATTAAAATTAAATCAATTAATTTTAATTAATCTTTGGCACTTAGAATTAAGATTGAGTTTGTTTTTAAATTACTTAGTTGATTATAGGGTATTCACGTTGAGCCAATTGTTTATTTAAGAACTCCAGTTACTACGTAACCCAAACTGATGCTAGTAAGGGGACCATAAGGATAAAAATATATTTGGCTACATAATTAATAAACTATATCAATTAAACCCATAATCAAATTTATTAATTATTAATTACGATTAACTCTACTATAAAGTTGTAATTGAACTCCAAGTGTATTCTATATTACTCGATATAACTATTCTTGACACATTATTCATTATGTAATGCCCAACGGTTGGGGATTTCTCCATAATATAGTACCATGTATAATTATGTTAACTACTATCGGCCTAATATTTATACACATCTTGGTATTTTTAGGTTCTAAATTCATTATACCAGTTAATTATGATAATTTTCATACATGATGTCTTAAGTAAAATAATCAAATCTCTGGTACTCTACAAGAGATACTAAGCGCTTAGTTTACTATGACCGCATCAGTGAATTACCTAAGAGGTACTATGTACTTAATTAAAAATGTCTATGGATTCTACTACTATTGAGAATTTATGGACCCACTATCTAATAACTCAGTCATCCATGGCTCAGTCATCCAACCTATGAAATATGTTGAATCATAGAGTCTCACTCTTAATAGATAAAAACAACTAAATTATTAAGTATGATCTCATAACTCTCTCAAGATAGAGAATAATAACAAAATAATAGCAATGAGTCATGATTTTCAGTAAAGTACTATCAAATGAAAATCAGACTCATTAGTCCTTTCAATGCATTCCAAATGCACTAGTATATTAACTAGGTATTCTACCTAGTGACCAAGGTAAGTCACTTTTTATAATAGAGTTAATGTACTACAGTCTTTTCTTAATAAAACGCTCAGCTTCACTAGACTGTGAAATTAAATATTTACAAGTCATAAATAACTTTTGGTTAAATACCTTGTTCTCATGAGCTAAACCATATAGGACTCATATACCAAGTTCTATTATATGCGTGCACCTTCTGTAAAAATGTATTACACATAATATAAGAATAAACTATTTATTATTAATTAGAATTAAATATCTCAATAAATATAATAGAATTCCAGTGCCTTTTAGGGCATGATCCTAACAATCTCTCACTTACTCTAAAGCATATCTACAACTAGCTTAACCCTCATGTTCTCCACATGTGACCCAAAGACATTTATGGCTAAATTCTTTGTAAACGAGTCTGCTAGGTTCTACCGCTGAAGTAATCCAATTGAAAATTTGAATCCACATACCCAACTGGTATGAGATTCTCTATTTTTCTTTTTTTCTTTTGGCATTTTCAATCCTCCTTGTTGTATGTGTTTTTCTCATTCAATAAATTTTCTTTGTTTATGATAAAAAAAACTGGTATAAGATTCTCACTATGATAGACAAGCATATAATCTTTTATTCTCCTAAGATACTTGACTAGCTTAATAGCTATCTAGGGAAATCCTCTAGGATTTAACTAATATATGTTGACTAAGTCTACTGCGAAATATACATCTAGTGTACAATATAACATACTTAAGACTTCCCACTACCAAAAGTAAGGGAAATGTCTTCATGTTATTCATTTCATCCTATGTCATAAGACACTTAAAGATTACACAGATTCCAAACCTAAAAGGGTAACAAGCCCTTTCTTGAAATTTTGCATTGTACACCTAAACAACATATTATTATCTATGTAGTTCAAGATAAGAACACCATTCTATATTTAAGTCTTGAAAGAACTTAATTCTTAGAATGAATACCACTTTTCCAAATTCTTTCATATCGTAAATTCAGATAGAAATGGATTTATAGTTTACATTTAATTCTACATCATTTCTGATGATAAAATGTCATCTACATAAAACACCAAAAAAAATCATTATGGTTCTTTCTTGTCTATTGTACTAACGTGACTCATTATGACTTGATCAAAATCAAAACTTTGATTGCATGATCAGCATAATGTTTTAAGTCTTTAATGCACGCTTAAGTCCACAACTGGACTAATTCATTATGCATCTCATAATTCTTGGCTTTCAGCGATAAATCCAAAAATTCAGACACAAAGATATCATTTCAAGATTGCTATACAATAAAGTGTTCTTGACATCCATTTGCCAAAACTCATAAACGAGATGAGCTACAATGTATATAATATATTTATAGATATGAGCATGGCTATTCAAATGATCTGTTAGACACATTATCCTCTTTCTAAGTATGTCATTTCACACTAAGTCTAGCATATAAGGTCTTGACCTTGCATCTATGTCTCGCTTCTGCCTATAGACCTTCGACACCCAATACTTTAGGGCTTCTACAAGCTTCCATACTCCATTAGAGTTAATGAAATCATTTTCAGATTTAATTACTTGAAGTCAATGATCTACTTTGTATCATTTATAACCTCTATGTAGTTTCTACGATCTGAGTCATGTTCTTCTAAGATGGACTCGAAAGTCTCTCACTTGAACATGAATATCTCAGTTGATCGTGATCCCCTTCCACTACAACGTACTGATTGTCTAGTTTATGTTCCACCAATATTATCATATCAAAGTCTCCTAGGAACATTTATTTCTCATATGAATGAAAAATGCTCCCATTACAATGAGGTTTTGTAGTACTAGAAAGTACTTCATTCTTATTCTCTTGACCAACTAGATTCTCACTAACTTCTGAACTTATCTATTACCAACTGGATTACGTCTAATACTTCTGGACCCATGTATTATTGGAAAATACTTCTAAGTTTGTGTTACGTCTAGATATTCCTATTAAAATATTGTTTTCTTCCAAGAATACAATGTTTATGCTTACAAACACTTCCTATTATTGGTACTATAAAAATAAGTAACCAACATTCATTTTTGCATATCCTATAATTAGATATCATTTTGATCTACCTTCTAGCTTGGGAGCATTCTCCTTTAGCACGTGTGCTGGACATCCACATATATGAAGTTTACGTAAACTAGATTTACGTAAATTCCATAATTCATGTGGTGTTTCAGGTACTACCATAGATGATGTTATATTCATTATACGTCATCTATAAAACTAATCATAAAAAAAAGTTATGTTAAATAACTAAACATAAATCTCATCATGATAAAAAAAAACTTATTTTCCCATATTGTTACAACATTCTCTGGGTGACCAGATGTAATCAACTGAAATACAATCATGATATTTACTATATAGTTTGTAAATTTCGCTAAGAGGTATTTATCTCTTCAATCAAATCGAATAGACTTAGTTTGTATCTCCAATTCCTTATTGACTTATGTTCTAAACTTTTTTATTTCTTAAAAGTTTCAGAATCAAGAAGCATAAGACAAGCATAGTCAACATATTTGTCATATAATGACATAGATCTAAAATTCAATCTATCTACATATCTGGAGTTCCTATTTTAGTTTGGCCCAATTAAACATTTATTCATATGTTATAATTTAACCATGAACTGATATAAGGAATCTGCTCAGGTATCCAAGACTATATCAATCTGAATTTTTTTCATTGATTTTAGTTAAAGAATCTTTGTCTCATTGAAAAAAACACCAACCATAAGGATATGGTCATCAACAAGAGTTTAGACCAACAATACCCCTTCAAACATATTAATGGAGATTAATTATTATATCAGCTTTCATGGAGAATGAATTTATTAAAGTTCCAACATATTTGTCATATGATGACATGGAGCTAAAATTCAATCTATCTACATAGTCAATATTAATTTTATCCTCATGAGTATAACTATAAGAAAGATCTGCATAACATTAATTAGAAGTGTACTTGTTTCTTTTTACAGTCAGATTAATTCCTAGTTAATACCTATTAATGTTGATAGTATTTTCAAAAAAGATGTAATGGGCTCATGGACTTTGAGTTTTTCCATATGATTTTGAATCGACTCAATCCGGTATTGGATCAGGAAGTTATGACCTGAACATCGAACCTATCACCATGCAACCACTTCTATGCGACGAGAGTTTTCATCCATTTTTTATTCCTTTTTTACATCGTTTCGATCTCCACTAGATACAAATAATTACATCATAATAATCATAACTTTCTCGAAGAAATTTTACAAGAATCTATGAAAATTAAATATGAATCCTAAAGAAAAATAATAATTTATTCATAGATTGTCCCTCTAATTATATAACCAACGAAAATTTACACATAAAATCTAAATGGTTATGCAAGGGAATATTAATTACAATCAAAATACCACATTTATATTTCTCAAGACATTTCTCGAATAATTCAAAACTTTTACTCTAATACCAATTGAAGGAATCAACACAGCGGAAAATATTAGATCTTGAAAAATTCGAGAAACGACCTATTTATACCGATTAGGAAAATATATTTTGAAGCATGACAATCAAAAATCAAAACCTCATAGACTTTCTTACTATTTTTTAGATCGTCAACCAAAATCATGAGCGAGTGGACACTTAAATAAAATCAAAAACCAAAAAACTAACTCATATTTTTACACATCTTGGTATTCTTAGGTTTCAAATTCATTCTACTAGTCAACTATGAAAATTTTTGTACTTGACGCCTCAAGTAAAATTATCAAATCTCTAGTACTCCAACCTACGAAATATGTTGACTCATAGAGTCTCATTCTTAATATATCAAAACAACTAAGTTATTAAATATGAGCTCATAACTCTCTCAAGAAATATGTTGACTCATAGAGTCTCATTCTTAATATATCAAAACAACTAAGTTATTAAATATGAGCACTCATAAAATAATAGCAATGTATCATGATTTTCATTGTACAGTACTTTACAAAAAATCATACTCATTAGTCATTTCAATGCATTTCAAATGCACTAGTACATTAACTAGGTATTTTACCAAGTGATCAAGTAAGTCACTTTATATAATAGAGTTAATGTACTTCAATCATTTTTTAGTAAAGCTTTCACTTTCACTAGACTGTGAAATTAAGTATTTACAAGTCATAAATGACTCTTGGTTAAATGCATTGTTCCTAGAGCTAAACTCCATACGACTCATAAACCAAGTATTATTATACTTGTGGACATTTTGCAAGAATGTATTATATATAATATAAGAATAAATTACTATTAATCAAAATTAAATATCTCAATAAATATAATAAAATTCTAATATTTTTAGGACATAATCCTAATAAAGTGATCAACACATCTAGCACGTCTCATCATATAAACCGACATAGAATATTCTTTTTAATTGGTTTTGGTTGTAAGAGATAGAATACTATTAGAGGGACAAATCGAGGTGCATGCAAAGAGTACACATGTAATCCTCTTTATATACCTTGTACGTTTTTCAGATTCATTTAATGAGAAATACTCTAGAAGAACTTGAACAAAACTTATCTCATTCTTTATATCTTCTTTACTGATTTATTTTCTAGTTTTACCTTGTGATTTAATTGTTTTAGTTTGTGAATGCTAGCTACCTGAAAAGTTTTTTATTTAGCTACTTGAAGAATTTAAGAGGATGAAAATTTTACTTAAATGGTCTCACTAGTCTTCAAATGTCCGGTACCATGTAACGTATCTTAACCCTAACACAAAGATTCATCTACTTAAAGAGTTTAAGTAAAGATAAATTTGCACTTGACGTTCAAACAATACGAAGAGAGATAAAACAGAGTGATTTGACAACTCACATTAAAAGGAAAGGAAAGTGAATAATGTTAGTGGGGTCTAGTAATTAGGGGCACTTCAATCATTTCTAAGATATAGTAGATAAATCTTTATCTATAATATATTAAAAGTGAGGGGATGAGAATCATTTTTAGATAATTTTATTCATTTATTATTGATGCATTACTCAAAATAATCTTATAAGTTATATGTGATATTTAATAATTTATTATTTTTAAAATTATAATAAATTGATCAATTATGCATTAATTTCAAAATTCATTCATCTATTTAATGAATTTAGAGAAAAAATAATTAAAAAATAATTTTAAGTTAATTTTATTTTATAACTTTGATTGAATTGTAACAAGTTATTTAAGAAGTTATATAGAGAAAACTCAACTTTATACTAAATTATTTTTAATATAGAGGATAAGTAAATTATCTCTATAAAACTTAAATAATATAATTTAAAATATAATTCTTCAATTATAACACATTTTTAGAAACTTTATTTATGCTATATTTTATATGTTAGTATAATCAATGTTTTACATAAATATAGTTGCCCAAAAGCTACAAACAAACAAAAAAAAATTACAATACAAATGAAAAACGAAAATCAAGTTGAAAATAACACGAAATAGATGATTTAATTTTAAAGACGTCACTCTTTCTTTTAATTTTGAGAGCACATTTCTACTATATACTACTTCTTTTTCTAAAAACATACATGTGATATTCTATAACTTGTCAAATATTAATATATCAACAAATAACAACAATATAACATTTTTTATCTTAGTCACATAAATTCAAAGCAAAAATTATGTTAAATATATATTTTTTTTAATTTACATAAACAGAACATGACTATAAATAATAATTATAATAAAAAGTATAATAGATTCATTTACACGTCCAAAGCACGTATATAATTATTGAAAATTGAATGTCCGTCTAGTATATCATTCAACAACGATTTTAGATTAAAGTGAAAACAATGTAAATTATATTATTTGGAAAACAAATCACCTTTAGAATAATAAATGTATTGTTTTGTAAAACAAACTTAGTATATGAAAGAACGTTTAGAATGATAAATGTTGATTATTTTTTAGAATTAATAATGTGAGAAACATTTTATAGTAGTTTTTTTTTTATCAAAAACCAGAGTAATAAACTTTATTAATCATGAAATCAAGTACATCATGGAGGTTTGAAACTGACATTTACCACACTTCTATCTTTGGCTATTAAATGAGCAATATGAGCTGGAAATAAAACAGGCTAACTAACAATGCAGTTCTGACCAAAACTATGTTTGGCAATTACAACGCCCAGTAATCTAACTAATATTGTAACTGTCAAAGTTATTGATAATTTATAAAAGATTTTTAACAAAATTTGACAACTTCCATCTGATAGAAGAAGGATTGTTTTAGCCATCAACAGTCCTCTTTAAGTCACTCTCTATCACAATACTCCTCCAGTTGTTATTCTTCGCTAAATATAGACCCTCAAAAATAGCAATCATCTCAGCTTGTTTCGGGTTTTAAGCTGAAATTCGCTTCTCACATGTCAGAAAAGGATCACCACTATCATTCCTAGACATTACTCCAACAGATGCTCTCAAAGGACTAGAACAATAGGAAGCATTAACATTCAGTTTGATAACACCTTGAGGAGGAAAATACCAATAATCACCAGATGTGCATCCAAACCCATGTTGACATTTCTGTTTAAATGAGTAGTAGAGTAGCATCCTGCTAAATCAGAATTTATCGGGAGAGGTATTAGCCTCCCAAAAGTCTTCACAACACAGACTAGCCTTAGCATAAATGTTCAAAGGATCAACCATTTTATCTTAAAAACAAAATTGTTACTTTCTTTCTAGAGAAATCATAGGATACAACAAAAAAGTGAAGACATCTTCTCACCACCTGCATGATTATTCTTAAGCTCAGTTGATCTCTCAAATAACCAATCAATCCAATTTGTTCATGTGAAAGATTGAACCTCAAAAAAACCAAACTACTCGAGTCCAATCACACTCAAATAGCATATGTTGCACAGTGTCCTCAAATCTAGCACAAATTGGGAAGGTACTATCCAAAGATAGATTCCTATACTGGAGGTTATATTTTGGTAGATAAAAAGTTCAGAATAGCTCTCCAAACTAACATTTTAATCTTCTGAGCACATTTAAGTTTCCAAAGTATTTTTCAGAGGATTGAACATTAGGGGTAGAGGCCAAACTAAGGAATCATCATAATGTTATAATCCTGGAAGCTGTATAACTACAATTTTTATCGCGAAGGCACTTTGGGAAGTAGTTATATATAGTTTTCCAATCCCAGCAAAGACCATCTGTTGTTATCAGATCTAAAACTTTAGACACATCCTGACGTCTGAAACTTGACTTTTAGCACAAATAGATTTAGGAAGCTTGAAAATGCTTATAACATAACAGGGCAATGCTTGAGGCACTGCTTTAAGAAGGACCTCCTTACCTCCTAAGGATAAAAAGTTTGTTTTCCATCCTGCAACCATATTTTTCATTATTTCCATTAACAAAGAATACAATGCATCTTTAGAGTTTCCTTAATCTGTAGGTAAACCTAAATAGGATTCTTGCTTAGATGGAATATCCACCCCAAAATGAGAGACAAGTTCTTTGTTTATTAGTGCTTATATTTTTGCTAAACCAGAAGCAACTCTTATTTAAATTAACAAATTGTCCAGAAGCATTGCAGTACTTCTTAATACAAATATTCAGATTCTCACAAGACCGCTTACTAGCCTCAATGAAAAAAAAAACAATCAGCAGCAAAAAATAAGTGTGAGATGGGTGGACTAGTTCTTATTAACTTGGTTTCACCAGACCCAAATCAACAGAACTTTGCAAACATTTAGATAAACATTCTGCCACAATAAGAATAAATATGGAAATAGAGGATTACCTTGTTAAAGGCCTCTCTCAGGTTGGAAAGAAGCTGAAGTGTACCATTAACGAGCAGTTTATATTTAACTGAGGTGACACACTTCATATTTCAGTGCACTACCTTATTGTCAAAACCAAATTTGAAAAGCAAGTTCCTTAAGAAGCACCATTCTAACTTGCCATATGCCTTTGACATATCTATCTTAAGAGCTAAAACTCATTTCCTACCATTTTACCTCTTCTTAATATGATAAAGTGTTTCATGTGCTATAATTATATGTTCTTGAATGAATCTACTAAAAATAAAGGCACCTCGTGTTTTGTATATGAAACTAGACAACAACGGCTTTATGATATTTACAAGTATTTTGAAAGAAAATGTTATAACTAAATTGTAGAGAGCAATTGGTCTAAATTAAGAAGGGTGCTCAGGTTGTTTTACCTTAGGAATAAGAGTAATGAATGTCTTATTCATAGATTAAGGCAGATAACCATGCTAAAAAAATCCACTCATGCCCTCCATATGTCCATGCTTATTTTCTCCCTTTTTTTTGTCGAAGATACCTAACATACCATCTGAACTAGGGGATTTATCATCTCCCAAAAACAAAACATATTTAACCTCTTCCAAAGTGATTGGGGTCAAAAAAATTGATTAACATAATCATTTATTCACAGATTCCATATGACTCAATACCCACTCAGTATCAGAAGCAAACTCTTTTTTGAAGCTATTCGCAAAGAAATCTAGCAAAATCTTATTGATTTCCAACTCTCCATCCACACCCAAACACCCTGGTCATTTTTTAGCATGCTAATATTATTAACAGATATTCTTTTCAGAATGGAAGAGTGGAAGAAAACAGAGTTCTAGTCTCCAAATTTTAGCCATTGCTTCTGTCCACAATAGCCAATTTTCTGCTAAATGTCATACTTCCCTCTCCTTTGAATAGCATCTGAATCGTTGATGGACAGAAGCTAACTTTTCAATTTATCTATCTCTTGTTAGGATTATTCCTATTATTTCTGACCAATTCTTAATTTCCTCTTGACAGCTTTAAAGTTTGTCAATGAATTTATCCATACCTCTCTCTTTATTTACCAGGTCCAAACTTGTAACAATCATATCATGAAAACCCTCCTCCAAAATGCCACTTAGGTTCATACCTGAATACCTTCTTATGATAAGATTTGATACCAGTCAAGCTACGGATAATCCTATCATGGTTTGACCCAACTCTGGAGGAATAACAGCCTCAATATTAGGAAACTTATTGAACATAACACTGTATATAAGAACTCTATCCAGCCTTTCTTGAATGAAATCATGTTAATAAAGTCTCTGAATCTACTTGTTCTATAAGAGTCAGCACGCCTACAGATTTTTTAGCAGCACATGCTATCTCATTAAAATCCCCAACAATAATCCAAGGAAAAGATATATAGAGTAAGATGTGACAATATATCCAAAATCTCTCTATTTTTCATTTTCACATCTACTTCCAACAAAAGTAAGCCTTCCAGCATCATTTACAACCATATCTGCCCAAAGTATTACCAGTAATACTTTGTTACAGAAACAAAGTTATTCCACCTAACAATTGCACCCCTAGTTAGACCTATGAGATCTATAACAAATCAGAAATCAAGGTTTAAACTTCTAACAAGTCTCTCAGCCTTTTTACTTTTCATTTTAGTTTCCATTAAGAACATAAGATGGCGTTTATGAAAGAGGGCAACATTCTTCAAGACCTGAACCGTCAAAAGATACCCTAAACCTTGACAGTTCCAAATCAATGTATTTGTGGCTCCTTTGATGACTTTTCCAGGCAAGCCACCATAGCCTCTAGACGGATATGATCTGAAACCCTTATTAAAACATCTTGCGAATTCCCCAAATTCCACTCAACATGATGCTAGAGGTAGCCTGCAGGATAGTTACACGATACTAGTGTACCCATCATGTAGTCTACATGATGGTTACACGATGCATGTGTACCCATCGTGTAAACTCGTACTCAAAATTAACAAAATCCATCAAAATTAACAAAACTTATAAAAATTAACAAAATCCATTAAAAATAACAAAATACATTCTCTCTCATATCTAGGCAAAACTTAAAATTAACAAAATACATTCTCTCACGATGCCAATATACTCATCATGTAGTTTACAGGATGACTACACGATACCTGTATATCTATTGTGTAGACACATACCCAAAATTAACAAAACACATCAAAATTAACGAAACCTATAAAAATTAATATTCATTGAAAATAACAAAATCAATTCTCTCTCTCTATGGTTTCTCTCTCTCAAATCTAACCCATCAAATTTCAGTCTATATTCTCACCCACTTTCCACCAAAAATCTAAAAATAAAATTACAATTTTAGCTCTCAACCTTAATTTTTTTATAAATAAAAAAGTTGTAAAATTTTGAAACAAATGTAACATGAAGAAATAAAAAATGAAAATGGGTTTATGAGAAATGAGTTTCTGTAAAAAAATGAGAGAGAAAATGAAAGATGAAGAGAGAGTGTAGGTCAATGTGTAAGAATGACAATGAAAGAAAAATAAGAGAAAGAAATGAAAGAAATGTGGGCTCAGAATTAGAGTTTGTACAAATTACTGAAAGTGCATAATCTTGCAAAAAACCTAAATGGAAAATGATCTTCACAAAGTCAACAGAATCATAATGTGAAACAGAATCATAATTATATCTCCACAAAAATTAAAAATTTTAAAACAAAACAATAACAAAACGAGAAAACAGTAACGGCTAATACCTTTATGATAAAGAACTAGAGAACGGAAAGCTAGTAAACTTAAATTTATATTTGGTTATTACAAAAAAATTAATTTTTTTTAATCAAAGTTACATTATAAATTTTAAAAAAAATGTGAGAATATGACCCGATCATAAATTTTAAAATATAAATATTAAGATTTAATCAATCTAAACATGTGAAAATAAGAAAATAAGGTTATTATTTCGAGATGATTTCTAAAGGGCTAAATTTTCAAAAAAAGAAAAAGGAAAGACCTAAGAATCGGGGCAATTCTTCCAAAAGAACCCAAAACATTATTTGCATCTCCTTTCTCCTTCGAGCACCCACTGCTCTTAGCTGCCACCTCTCTCCCGCCGTCCCTCTGGGTCAGTTTCCCACGCTCTCTCTCTCTCTACTGCTCTCAGCTCGCGTTCACCATTCAGGTAAGCTCCTGATGACACTATCCCTTCCTCTTGCTCCCGTGCTCTCAGTTTCAATGTCGTCTTCTTTCTTTTCATTTCTGTAAATGGAACGTGCTTTATGATGCGGCCGTGTAATTATCCATCGACGACGCCAGGTTTTGGGGTTTTAGCTGCATTCGAGGTCTAGATTGGGGATATCTATTTTGGCAGTTTTAATTCCTGCTTGCTTGTATTGACATATGTGAAGAGGAGAATAATAAAAAATGAGTAGAATATTGATAATGAATCAGATTAAAGAGAAGAAGAAAAGAAAAATCAGAAAGGGATTTTCTGCTGTCAGCTATTTCGACTTTTTCCTTCTCTTCTTCATCTTCTCCTCCACCCTATTACTTGTCCTTTATCTTTCTTCATTCTAATTTCACTTTTCCAAATTTGTGCCTTTTCTTTTGTCTACTTCTCTGCTCTTCCTTGAGTTTCCAATCTAACGTTGGTTCTGTCCCTTTGATAATTTGCAGCAATATTTTCTTCGCTGAGTTAGGATTTTGAGGTCATGGTGGGGTGGCAAAGACATATACAATCTGTATTTCGACATGTTTGGAAACGAGTGGAACACAGTTATAATGCATCTTCCAACTTTACTTCTTCACATTTGGAGTCTTCAAAATCACTTGGTTAGTGTTGCAAATTTTTTTTTTGGGGGGGGGAGCATATTTCTCTGTCGAAAATTGTTGGACTTATTGTATAAATTTGGGTCTGATGTGGAATAACTAGTAAGTTTGTAGGAAGGATGAAAATGGAAATGAATATATATTTGTCTTAGATTTTTAATCCATGGCAACTCTGTTAGTGGAGTTCTTTGATATTGTTCTACAATTGTAGTGCTATCAAAATGAATTACTTTTGCAGGTGAGTTTCCTTATCTACAGAGGCTACTTAAACCAACTTCATCAAACTACTCAAGGCCTTCTTATCAATATATTCAACAGTTGGTAATGCTAACTCGCCGTTTCATTTTTTATTGCATATTTTGCTATAAATAGGGAGCCGTTTCCAGTTCCTTGTTTTTTCTTATGATAGTTGATGTCTGTCCTTGATTTTGGTCCTATAGTGTATAAATTCCTAAGCATTTATATAGGCTATAGTTACAAACACACTGAAAACGGCCCTATATTTTTTTCAAAAAAATTGAAACAAATAAACGGTTGATATATGTCATCCTCAATTCCCTGTAATTAAAGCATTATAAGGATGCTCATGTCATTCTTTATACATTTCACAGATGTGAAGTCATCTATTTCTAAACACAAGTTACAAAACCTTATGTCAAGTTGTAGCCCTGTGAAATATGCTATTTAATAAATTATTGACAAGCATTATTTTATTGTATCATCTTCATAATCTTCAGAGTGTCACGGGGTGGACCTATTTCCAGCTATAAGCTTTCTGATAAAGGGGCATGATGTATGACTTGGATGCTTCAAATTGTTTGACTGATTATTCTACAGTTGATGGTGAAGCTGTGTTTCTTTTATGGCATCTGTGAGTGAATCGGTCAAAGAAAAACAAAGATCGAGACACTACCAAGCTTTACCATTATTCAATTTCTATAATCTAATAACTACATATGACATTGGATATGTTTTCTGATCTCATTAGTAGGATGTATTTTGCACAAAAACATATTTCGCTTGTGTTAGTCTGAGTCGAGAGGTGTACTTTCCACCTCTATATATGTATGGACATTTCTTTGCTCTTTTTTCTTCCTTCTAAATTTTTATTCTAACAGGGTTTCTCCAGTTCAAGGAAATTATTAGCAGAATCATCTAATGAAACACCTATTTCATCACCATTGACGACTCCTGTTCTAGCATTAAATAGTGGAAAAATCGATGATCAGAATCAGAAAGCTGTATCTAAACCTTCAAAAGTCCAAGCTATATTAAAAGGCATAAAGCAGGTTTGGCATGCCCTTTATTTGCATTTGTTATTTCCATAGCTGTTTCAATTATATTTTTGGTGATAGCTGTGAATGTGATGAATAAATGTGTATGGTCATGCACATTCTGAGCAGAATTGACTGATATAGTCATCATTAAGTATCTTTGTTATCATGACCTGCTTTAGATACAGTTTTATTGCGTATTCTATTTTAGAATATCTCAATTGTTCTTCTTAGCGGCTTATTTGAGCTAAGCATTAATTTATAGAGCCATCAGCTTTTCTTATTAGAGTGCAAGCACTTTCAGGCTGATCAACGCCGCATTTGTTTTAAACGCAAAGTGATCCTTTGGTACAGTACACCTGTGCAGATTCAAAGCTACTTTCTCTTTATATTACTCTGACCATCCACTAAACACATGTTAGGCAATTGATTTGGGATCCATTTTGTGCAAAACATATTTAATACTGTAATTACATAGCAGTCTGAATTTTATTTCTGGTTCATTTTTGGTTGCCAGATGCCTTGTCGGTATGTTTAGATCCCGGATTTTTCTTTTATGCTGCTACCAGTCCTTCATAAATTGACTTAATTGATTTTTGATCATTTTGGCTGCCAATTTTAACCATTTAAGTATTCCTTGATAATTATTTAACAACAGAAAAGGAATTGAACATTATGTCATCAATGTATTCTATCTATTGTCTATATTTCGATTGTGGGGTCGCTTTACTATAACTTGACTCATACTTTTTATTATCTTACATGTGTTAAGAGTCCCAAGAAGGTCAACCTGGTTGCTGCATTAGTGCGAGGCATGCGTGTTGAAGATGCACTATTGCAGTTACAACTGACAGTAAAGCGAGCTTCAAAAACTGTTTATCAGGTGATTCAGGAGATCTATAGGTTGATATTTACAAAAGCTAGGAACTTAATACTCTGAATGAAGAGAGAACAAATTGCGGTTTTGGCTGGACGATTCGAAACTTCTACTCTGAATGAAATATCTGCAATTTACTTTCTTCATTTATTCTAATAATCATGTATTTATTTTGCGGTTAGAGTTCATTTTTAACTTGTACTTTACATAAAGCACACCTAATTCATAATTTCTTAAGTTGTATTTCTGTGGAAGATTATATTCATTTCTCTATTTTGTAATTATTTAATAGAAAATTTATGCATTGCAGGTTATACATTCTGCTCGAGCAAATGCTACCCACAATCATGGGTTGGATCCGGACCGGCTCCTCGTCGGTATGTTGATGATCTGAACTTCTCTTTCTTTTATTATAATGAAACTAAAATGTAAGAACACCCTTCTCTTTTTAACTATTTTCATGACAACAAGAACAATGCTTGTAATGCATTATGTGTACTTGTACAGCTGAGGCTTTTGTTGGGAAAGGATTCTTTAAAAAGAGAGTTTCATACCATGCTAAAGGAAAATGTGGAATCAAAGTGAGACCAGAATGCCGATTGACTGTTGTAGTAAGGGAGATGACTCCCGAAGAAGAAGCCGAGTTAGCTAAGCTGAGGGTTCATAATTTCCGTAAGCTAAACAAGCGGGAAAGGCGGCTTGTACCTCATCAACTGATTGAAACCACTTCTATTTGGAACCGGAAAGGAAATGCTGAGAGCCAAGCAAACAGTATGGCTGCATGAGAGAAGCTTTCATTTTTTTTCTTTTCTTTTTCAAATGTTAAATCTGCAATTTTGTGAGCGCAAAAGAACGAACTCTACAGGTTCCTATACTGATATGTTTCATACAAGTGCGGAAGACTGAGCAACAATAGAAGACATTTTCCTCGTATCTGCTAATTGGCTGCCTTTGTTTTTGGTTCTATATGTAGAATGACATGAAAATATCTCAACGTTCGACTGTTTTTTGCTAGGAAATAAATATATAAATGAAGCTGTTCCTGCAATTCTTTTTCTTTTCTTACACAGGAAGGCAACATAGTTGCTGTCGTACTCAACAGGATCCTCTACAGTTGGTTTTTTTATCGTTCACAAGAGATGGTGGCATAGTAGCAATAGTACGACTAACGTGGATCCTCTGCAGTTAGTTTTCCAGCTGCAGAGGCACCGGATAATCTCCTGTTCTGGGAACAGGAGAGGCTTATGTTGAATCATGACCATCTATTTTCGAGAGGTTTATGTTGAATCACGACCATCTGTTTTCAAATAGATGGTCAAGATTTAATTTTGGAAAGAGAAGAAACAGAAAAGAAAGTTTTCTTACATCTTGTTTAACGTATTTTATTAATCTCAGCCGTCTGTATACTGTTTAACGTATTTTATTAATCTCAGCCGTCTGATTACAGTACGGACGGTTATGATTTCTCTAATAGAAGGGATGTATTCCCGGTAGAGGTTAGTTTGGTTCTGTGGAACGTCCAATCAGATCAGCCACAAATCTAACCTAAAAGGGAAAAAAGAAAAGAAAATTGACAGGGAAAAGTTAGAAAAAATGAAATAAAAAAATTAATGTTCTAATGTTAAAGCAGTTGTGTGCCCATCTGGATCCCTAGTAGAACCAGGGAGAAAAGGGGTATAAGAGTCTGCCTCTGGAAAACCTCTACGAACTTCTGTCTGACTTTTTATTGCATAATGAGAATAGAATGCTTGAATATTATTAGAATCTTTTCAAGAAAGAAAACAATACAAATGGTAATCATCTTCTAATCTTCAATATATTCTGAGAAGTTACCTCAGCATAGAGAAATTAATCAAAGATTTCTAAGCAATAACAAAACCCATGCATATTAAAGAAAGATAAGAGGACAATATGACAGCAGGAAGTGATGCACACAATGTAGGAGAGACACTACTCCAAATTAGGAGGGGAGGCTATAAAGAATGAATAAAGAAAAATAAACGGAATGTGATACTAATGCAATAGATAACAAAGTAGCTTAGCCTGATACATCCTTTATTTTCCTGTATCTCAAAATCTCAACACCCAAATAGTCAACAGTACCATGAACAGCTACATGTGGCTTCCCAACCTTCACCCGAACAGCTGATATTGGCGAAAACTTGGTTAGTGTACCAGATGCTATCAGTTCAGCTACTGACTCGAGAAGATTCTTCGGCTCCCCTTCCACTACATCCTTTACCAAACTGAAGATACCAATACAAGTTACAATATCAGAAACAATCTTGAATCAGAAAAGAATTTATATATCACATAAACGAGAATTTGTCAAAGATTTTGTTGGTTATGAATATGTTCAGCCAGCTAGCAGAAGCAAGATATTTAAAGATGGGAGTATGATTGATATGTAGTCGCATGCGTCAGAATATAATATTTTAATGTACAAGATAATTGATATACAGTAGTACCCTGGAGTACGCCCATTGTATTTTGTGTAGCTTTGATTTGATTGCAGTGCAATTTATTTACCAAAAAAAAAAAGATATATAGTCCTATCAATTCTACTAACCTATTCAATAATTCCTTTCGATTAACACCCAGTTTTAGTTGATCTAATTATCAATGGTGTTTCATGGATTACCGTTTCAAGCATTGTTCCCATTGGAATGTTAGGACATGAGTCAAATAATGAATATTTCCTTTTAAGGTGGTCTACGAGCTTCTACTCAATCGATTAATTAAGAAATATCGTTAACTACGATGTGTTTTATCAATATCTTCTCTCACTTGCTCTTTTTGAGTAGAAGTACAAATTGCACATGCAGAAATATATTCAGGACATACAAGTAATCTTTTCAAGGGTATAAGGAAAGAGAAATATGGATTTCTACATGTGCTTACCGATAAATATCAGTGTAACTTATGGTATCAGACAAGTTGTCAGAAGTACCAGCTGGCTGGAGATCCAACCAAGCATCAACATCTACCAAAAACTTCTGACCTAGTTTTCTCTCTTCAGGCTTCACCCCATGGAAACCATGAAACTTCAATCCCCTTAGGATCAGTTTGTCTCCTGTTGCTACAGCGTCAACCATAGTAGGCACTGAGAGAAATATCATATAATTATCAGACATACATACACTCTAAGAAAGCAAATGAGAATTGGACTGGAAGGGCAAGAGAATTGTAGAATCATAATTCGTTATTATGTTAAACTAAAACCCATTATTCTACATGAACCTGATAATTAAAATCATAATGCACTTCTATAGAATTTCATTCCCATATCTGGTTTGCCATAAAATGAAGACAAAGGTAATAAAATACAATAGCAGTAGTCTTTTCAAATTTAATATTATAATCAACATGTTCATTAAAAAGATTGAAGCTTTTATAAAATAATATAAGTTACATTCTGATTGGGGAGCTAATTTTATTATATGACCCATATGTTGACAAAAGTTATGGAACACCAAAACTACTTTAAAACTTCAAATAAATTTAGTGTACGTCATTAGAATATCTATGGCCCTATGTAAACCTAGTTTTATAATAAATAAATGAAGTGGTTTGTGAGTGAAGTTTATAAATAAATGAAGAGAGACTGAAAGTCAAAAACACATATCTTATAATACTGACGCATGAAAGATCAAACTCAGTGATGTTGTATCATCTACGGTATTCTTAGAGTGAAATTCAATCAACATAGCCACTGCTTGTATGAACAAAAACTCACTTCCTAATGCCACTATCAACACCCCAGCGAGAACTTCCACCAATTTAAAAAAATGAAAGACGGTAGAGAATTTACCCAAAAGGCCCTTTTCAAAGATTGATTCGGTTGGTGGTGAAATAGAAATCAGTCTATGGACAGAAGGTTCAAATGGAGAGAGAGAGAGAGAGAGAGAGAGAGAGAGAGAGAGATGTGGGTGTTAGGGAGGCAGGGTTATTGGGTGTGGAATGAAGTCTGGAAGAATGGGTGATTCTTGGGTAACTGGGAACGAACGCGACCCTTTTGAACCAAGACAGAAATTCATTGACATTTTCTATCTAGTTAACCCACAAGAGAGAAAAAATTGTAGAGAGAGAAATAAACAAAGACGAAGAAGATCATGACCTTGAGGCTTTCCAATCTTCCTCTTCTCCTCCAAAACAAATCCAAGTAGCATCCACTCACATAGAAAATTTTTCTCACAGACAAAATGACAAACAGATGTCAGACGCCCAGAAATCCTCCAAACTACCATCAACACAGAACTAATGAGAAGTATAGTATAAACAAAAAATCAAAAAGCCTTTCAGCAAATACATAAAAGAATTACAAATTTACCGCTTTAAGGTGTTGGCGTAACTATTAGTTTTCTTCAGTATCAGTTGAATGATACGTGAGGATGAGTAGTGCCGCAGAAAGTATTATCAGTTTGTGAACAGGATTGAGAGCACCTAGCCGTATGCTTTTTGAAGGGGAGTTGTCTTATACATCACAAGTGGAAATTCGGGAAAAAAATAACAAATGAGGAAACACAGCTTCCGTCTCCCAGGTGGTAGCGTAAGCGGAGTGTGGGATTAAACGGTTCGGTTGGTTAATATGTTATGTTTCAAGAAAAAATTGCAAGGAAACTCCCTGTAATTTAAATCACACACATCTCCTTTATATTCTCCATAGTTACACAGACTTCCCCTATACTTCACGGAATGTCTAAAATACCCATATCCCTGCTTAAAATCATAATTCAATGCAAATTACTAACTAGTCACTGTTGGAACCAAAACCCATCCTCTGTTCTTATTTATCTTCCTTCAGCTATTCTTAATCTCAACCAAAGACTTCTAATTATCTTCCATGTTTCTTTCTTTCTCTCTGTGAGAGCAACGGTTTTAGTTAATTTACAGAAAGATTAAGAGAATGCTAGCAGTGTTTGGCAAATTTAATCATCTTCTATATCTCTCTCTCTCTCTGCAGAACCCTCACTCTGACTCTTTCAGTCTGAAAGATGGGTTCTTGACCAGCTAATTCGGTTCTACTCACCCTGGCTTAGTCACCATCAATTTAGAATATGCAATTTCTGTAAAATTTGCTTGAACGAGTATGCAATTTCTCACTCAAACTCTCTCAAAATAACAAATACCACAGAATCAATATCATCACACGAAAAAATTACAAAAACCCTAAAATTACACGAACCATCTTCTGTCAAATTTTAGTATGATTACACAGAAATGCAAAATTTTCTAAGTCTGAGCTCACCTTAGTTTGAGCTCGGGAAGAAGAAGCTGACCAAAGAAGAAGACTGGCCGCTTTCTCTCTGTCGGATTCGTGGGGTTGTGAAGAAGAAGACCCCGTCGAAGAAGTAGCCTTGTCGACGGAGAAGAAGTCCAGCGAGCTTCGTGGGTTTGGGGTTAGAGAGCTCTAGGGTGTGGGGATGGAGAGCTTCGTGGGTGTGGGTGTGGGTGGGGTTAGCTTATTGGGTGTTTTGAATTGAGAGGGTATTTTCGAGTTTTCATTACAAATCTAAGAGAAGTGAAGGGAAATTTCACGGAAGGGAGGCTTTTGTAATTATCGAATATAAAAAGGGTATATGTATAATTTAGTCAAACTATAAAGGAGGTCAATATAATCTTTTCTTATTTTTATAATTGAACTAATCAAGTAACTGAGTCGAAACTGATTAGTGTATGAAACATAACTTAATCGAACAAGCGTAACGCAAGAAACTATTGAACCATGTATGTTCAATCAATTTTATCAATTTACCGATACACCATTAGTTAATAGTCAATTTTATGATCAAATTACTCAAGCTAAACAATTACACTTATAAACTAATTCAATTCAAACCAAACCGTCAATTGTTGGTTTGGGTTCGGTCAGATTAATGGTTTTTCTTCTATTTCAAGTTAACATTCAAAAAAAATCTCATCTTAGTAAATACATGTTCAATTTTGTTATATGATTAAGTCGATGAAATCAATAATCAACAATTCAATGTGAAGAGAAAGAATTATCGATATTGATGGACTAAGGTCAAAATTTTATGTACACGACGGTGAGATCATTATTGTTATTTTTTCCCTTATTCATCCATTTGGCTTGGTTTGATTCATAACGTGTACAACCGAAACTATACCGATTCAGGAAAAAAAACTAAATCAATGTTAACATTTGTAGTGACCATGAGAAAATAATATCATACAATTAATGAATGATAGTAAACATATCAATCATTTTGCATCTCATTCTGATTCTGATTCTTTAGAGTTAGTAAACACATTTAGAGATGATATGATTATTATATTAGTAAGTGAATGTGCCATTCATTCATGTAATTCTCACGAAACTAATCTTGTTCATGACCTTTCAAATTTTAGGTTCAAAATTGGGCAATCAATAGTAGCAGCTACATTTTAGATAATTAATACAAAATATACTACAAGTTACATAAATATCAAATATAATCATATTTTATGAGCCTACTTATTAGAAGAAAAAATCACGCTTATATTCCTATCATATCATTCTACATAACATTTAATGATTATTTAAAAAAATTAGAAACCTCATAAATCCACCAATCTCTCTCTCTCTCAAATATATATGTTATATATAACGAGTGTATATAAAGTATCTTGCATATACATACATAAATATATATGGCATATCTAACATTTTAAATATATATATATATATATATATATTATACAATATATAACACATACTTTTCTATAAATATATATAACATTTTTGCAGGTATGTGTGCAAATGTACGTATGTATCTATGTATGTATGCACGCATGCATATATGTGTTACATGCATGCATGTATGTATGCAAGTATGCGTGAATGTATGTGTAACATCTAAATTATATATGCTATATATGGAATCTATCTCTATCTCAATAATGAATATGATAACTTTGGCGAGATATTAAGATAATCTCTATTAATATATTCTGTTATCTATTAATTTGGAGAGATGGAGATTCTCTATCAATTTCTAGTAAATACAATCAAATATTTGATCTAAATTCAATTTTTTCCGAATTTAAATAAATAGAGATAGGAGAGATTTTCGGAGAGTGATAGGAAGGGATATCTTAATAATTTGAAAGAAAAATAAACAGGATGAAACATTTAAATATAATAATAAAAAAGATAAACTAATAACTAAATAAATACGAAAAACTATTTATGATTATTTAAAAAAAATTATAATAATTATATTTAAAATGTGAAAAGTGTCAAAATAATATCATTTCTATTCAAATTTTAAACAATTTAATCATTAGTCCAAATTTGAACAATTTAGGCCCATTTAAGTGCAATATTTCCTTTAGCACAGATACGAACCCGCACTCTTTGAGGGCCAGGGAAGACCCGCTCTATGTATATCACATAGATTTAAGGGAAAATTAGAGGATTAGGTTACTTCAAGTTTCAATTTTATATAATATTTTTTAATTTTATATTTTACACATATGACTGGATTCTCTCTTTAGTGTTAGTTAGTTATGGTTTTATTTGATCATTTATATCTTTACCCTTTTGTAAAACTAACAGTATGTTTTTTAGATTTTATTATTTTTTATTCGTTTGCAGGTTGCCGCTACTCCACGTCTCTCTTCTTTCTCTTCTCCAATAATTTTTGCCCAGCCATGAGTTTTCTCCAATTTCTCGTCCTCAAACGATGCCTTCCCCATAGCTTCATCCATCAAAACACCAACTTCCCTCCCTCACAAACCAACCCCAATAACCCCTTCTGTATCTCCTCCATTATCCCTCACCCAGGACCTCTGTTCTAATTTCCAAGAAAAAATGATCTATCTCGACTCCATCGGCTTCAACTTCTTCTCCCTCATCGAAAATCACCCCTCCAATTATCTATGTATCTCTCAGTGACATTAAATTCATCGTCGATTTCATGACCTTCATGAACTTCACTGCCATCGAGTTCCGTAGGATCATCGGGACTAGATCTGTTCGCGTGTTCCCTGACTGCGACGACCAGATCTGGTCTTGACTTCTTTCACCATGATGGTATATAAAAATATACCGGATGGTCTATAAAAAATACTAAACATATACTACGGTATATTGATGGTATGTAAAAATATATTAGTATATTATTATATACCATAGAATTTATATCTATAAACTACGTAACATTGTCCGCGAGGGTTGTGCGAGGCTCCCTCACTAGTAAGGGCAATTTTGTATATTTATCATATTATTTAGATTTTAAAGATGAACCATTATAAATTTCAGTCATTTGTGCCTATTTACCTAACTAATTATAGGAAAATAAAGAAGTGAATCACCCAAAATTGGTAAATCGCACAAATAGTCAAATTTTATAGTGGTTCATTATTAAAACCTAGCAAAAATAGTGAACTGATGAAAATGACCTCACTAACAAAAGGCATCCATCTTCCCTCGCGTAACAAACCTGCGAAAACAAATGGAGAAGGAACCCTAGCCCCCAAGCTCTTTATGCGGTGATTCGATCAAACCCTTTGAAACGACCTATCCGCTGCAAAAGCTAAGAGAAAATTATCGCAATATATACAAGATTCATAAAATACAAAGAATCGTGAAGGTCAAAACTAATGGTAAGTTCATGGCCGTTTTTTCTAAGATTTGTGATTGTTATGAATTTTTTGTGTTTATTTGACTTTTCTTTCATGAAACTTACTTAATATACTTTATTTTACGAGTGAACAGTTTGTCCCTCTGTTTTGCTCTATTTTTGGAGGTAAACTAGTGTATTTTTTATATTATGCATATTTCTCGTCCTTAAGATTTGTTTCGTAGTATATTACTATGTACTCTGAGTATATAGTTATATGCTACATATTTGTATGTTATCGTAAGATATTGATTGTTATTATTATTTTTTCGTTCTTAAATATAATATGGTTAATAATTCATAGTTCGTCTTTATGATACATGTAGATGAAGGGAGAAATTGAAGTCAAGTTTATCATGCCAATGAGAATGTCCAACGCCAAGTTTATTAGCAATATTAAAACTTCTATTGTATATTTTTATATACACATAGTATAGTAGTATCATATATATGTAGAAACCATGATTCAAGTATCATAAAGATCACACATTTTAAAAAGATACAGCTTTATATGAGTCATTATAAAATTAGTATAAATTCTCAAATCATTTCAATTCATCATTTAATCATAATAATGTCATTCATTGAATATTATATATAGTATATATTTATGTACCCATCACTTGAAAAATATTTATGAAATATTACTTGCACCATCATAAAATCAGTATTAGTCCGTAAAACCTATAGTCATATTATAAAAGAATATCATTTGTTACAAATTTTATATATATCATAAGAAGTTTACTATCAATCATTGTATCAACTATATCCATCATAATTGTCATAGAAAGTATGAATTTATAAATATGTACTGTCAGTATAGAACTATATACCATAAGTATGTAGTTATGATAAAAAGTTGTTTAATGATGTATATAATAATATACTATGAGTACAAACATTTATACTATCAGTACATAAATATAAATATTGTCTATAATTATAAGTCTATAGTATATAGTTATATACTATATGACATTCATTAATTACAAAAATCTGCAGAAAATAGTATACACACGAATCGAAGATATGCTGAAAGCCTATAGTATATTTTGGCTGCGAAACAAAATCAAAAGCAACAAAAAATATATCATGCTATTTATGTTACAAACGAATCGAAGAAGAAGATACAAATAAAAAAATCAGAATCTTCGATTTTGATTGGAATCTATAAAAAAAATACATCAAAATAAAATAGCCGCAAGAAGAGAAAGGAGAGTTACGGGAAAACATAGAAGAAAACAATAAAACCTAAAAGAAACAATTCAATTATAATAAGAGTATATAAGTAAATTAATATATATAATATTAACTAACTAAATTATCTCTCCTCTAAATTAGACATATTTGTAAAAATAAAACATTATGCAAAAATAAAACTCAAACTAATTTATTTCCTTAATTTTCCTTAGATTTAACAACTTAAAACGTTATGATGGGAATATCGTGACACAATATGCATGATGACATGATTGGTAATAAGCTTTGTCGTAACATGTTTTTGAGAAAAGCTATTTAACTTTTTCTAAAACAAATGAGAAGAAAAATTGAAATCGTCTTCAAAGACAATGGACGTGTTGTGGTGGCACAAGAACATGTATGTTGCCATGTAGCATCACAATGTTGTAAAAACAATTATGATAAAAAAATGCAGCTTCTGGTGAAGGGCGAATGGGCCACCCCTTGTGTTAGGTAAATGGTATAGCAAAAAAGAAATATGTTTTTGAATGTGAAGGCACCACTAATCCCCATCTCAGACAACTATGAAATCGATCGAAGTGGAAAATATGTGGCCCTCACCCATTAAATCCCTCTCCCTCTCCCTCTCACTAACTAATGGTGCTTTAACCTTTAATCATGGCTTCTCAATTTATGTCAAAGTCCATTTCATCATTTCTTTGTCCATCCAAAGGATTGACTTTTCTTTACCTTTACTAGTTGTGCTATTACGTGTGCAAACACATCCAATCATAAGAACCACAAGAAATTAATCGATATAAATAATATAAATTAACGTCCCTAAATTATAATACAAGAAATTCATTTGGATACTTTTTTTTTTAAATTGAAAAAAATAGAAGTTATATAGTTTTATATGTTTGTAGAAATTTGATGCTTTCACAAGCTGTAGTTCCTAAATTCAAATGTAATTTTCGTTCGGATGCCAACTTGAAAATATATTTATCTTTAAAGACATTTTTTCTTTTCCAAATTTTCTAATTATTAAAGATTTTTCTATGATATTAGTACCGAATAAAATCACCGATGTATCATCTCTATATGTGATGTGATGGGATGTGATACAATGAAGAATATACTCGCTGGGTATGATATTGGATTAGTACCGTAGTCTAATCATGTAATCAATTTATTCTTATTGAGGGATTTATTCTCATTTTTAGCTTTGTACTGGTATAAATTAAAGGTGGATAAGATTTTTGAGATAATTTTTCATGCTTTTAATTATTTGCATTTTCTGATTGATATGTACGTGGACTTTATGAACAGATCCAACCATATATGTTCACAACTATGAAAATTTTGCGCACATTTTTGTGAACAAATCTTTTTTCTCTGTCCGTTTACAAGCCGCTGGGTAGGTTGATATACAGGATGGACAACCAAAAACCCCGAGGCCTAAAGTATAAGTAGTGTTAACTTCATAGTTTAGCTAGGATTGAAGGTTAAAAAATTCAAAGTTCCATGAAAATATGATTGGAAATTCAATACTAGTACCCATGATTTGATGTCCAATAGTGTATAATATTTTCTAATTACGAGTCTCATTTATTCATTTCCCTTTAAAAAAGGATATATATATATATATAAAAGAATTACAAAAATGATCAATTTTTCAGTTTAAACTTGAATTTTTTTTTTAAAATGGTCAGAATAATTTAAATAATGTATTTACGTTTGTATAATTTTTGTAAATAAATTATTTACTTCAGTCATTTTTGTAAAAAAAAAATTGTCCGATCATTTTTACAGAAACTGGAATGTCAGATTTTTCTATCATTTTCCGTTATATTTTAAACACATTATATTCGGAAAGAAAATTAGAAATTCCTCCATTTTATAAGAAAAATATTCCAAGAGTCAAAACTACAAAAATACTAATGGTAGGGCTTACTTAAAATGAGTGAGCTGACAATGTTTGCCCTAAACAGCTGGCATATATAACTAGGTTGGTTTGATATTGGGCGGAATCAAGATTTTCATGAATCCTAATTTGCTGCGTCAACGTTGAACATGAAATATCAAGTACTAAAAGCCTTCAACTTTGTTTACATGACATTATTTGATGTATTAGATTTCGTAATAAAAAAAAATTGCCCCATCTATCTGACTGTATAACTCGTAATCAGTTTATAATCATTTTCATCCATCTACGTCGACTTGGATTATTGTTTTTGATAGAGTTCCGCTTTCAACTCAGAAATATGAGAGATTTGCTTTGACTGTTTTGCGCAATTTTTTGTTACTTTAGTCCTTTTGTTTGAAAATTTTGCAATTAATTGCTCATTGTTAACAAAATCTGTTAGTTTTAGTGTCTCAATACACATTGCTTCACATTCTTTAATGAGTTCCTTATGGTTTTAAATCCACATGACATATGGGGGATAGATTAAGTTTGATTCTATCCAATATGTGTCTATAACCTCTAGATTTTAAACCACGATTGCAAAAATTTCCAACGAATTTTGTATTAAATATAGTTCGTGACAGAGAATCAACCATTTCTTTTAAGATCGAAAACTCTAAAAACAGAGAAAATTGTAACATGAGGCTTAATTTATTATAAAGATTTTGATAGTATGAGACTAAATTATCGAAAAAGGTCTTCAAATTTTTTTCTTTGAATTTAGTCAAAAGAAAAGGAGAAAAAAATATATACATATGAGATAAATTCAACAATATGAGTTTGATCCTATAAATTCTCATTATCCCTCTAAAAAAATGAGACTGAAAAGAACTCATCTTTTGCTTGTGTTCCATCTCAACAGAAAAATTTATGATATTTCAGGAACACCGTACTCTCTTAAATACAATATTAACACTTGAAAAAAGTATTAAAAATTAATTTTTTACTAAATGTCAATTTTTAATTTAAGAGAGTATGATAGAGAATACCATAAATTATCTTCCTCTAACGCATAGACCGGTGCGATACTGACAGGCTTTTACTGTAGTAAACTATAGAACCAAAAACAAACTATCATTTGGTATTGAAAATAAGCTTGTGGCTTATATTTTAGTGGGTAACGAAAAAAACAAATTGGTTGTGGCTGGGAGAGAAAGGGGTTGTATTGGGGTTTGCATAATATGTAATAAAATAACCCCCGCCACCCTTGCATGACCGAATTTTGATTAGGACCACATACGTTGTAGGTTGGTTTGAGCACTTGGGTTTTTTTTTTATTACCTTTTTTTCTTTTCCCTTTTTATTATATCTATCTGACAGAATATTTGGAAAAAAGAATATCCTCTTTTTGTTTAAGATTTTCTTAAATATGTGAGTAAAACATTTTACTATTTTTTATTCCCTGGCTTCAGGTTAGGTTTTTGTGGATCTTGATTAATCAAACGAGACTTATATATTATATATCAAAATTATTTTACATAAATCATGATAACTTGTTAGCTTTACATTTAAAGGGCATGACTCTAAAAAATTATATGCAACCAACAAAATTTGAATCTTAAATCTCGGAGAATGAAACTTCAAATAGAAGACATTCAATTTTTGAGCCATCTCTTGGGGTTAATTTTAATTATCTTCAAATATTTTTGCAATCTAATTCAAATCCGAGCTTTCCCATTATCAATATGTTTGTAGAAATTTATAACTCTTATCTCTGTTTGTTTGTCAATGTCTAATGTCGTTGTAGGGTCTCCCTTCGTCGTCTATGAATTAAAATATGAATTACTTTGTTTTGTCTTCTGGCTGCCCTATAACTTTGTCCCTATTATGAGTTTCTTGGTTTTGATGTTATACATCTTTGATTTTATCTCTCTCTTTTTGTACAACTTTAATTTTATCTTTGTTGGTACTATTTTATGTCTTTCATTTTGGAGAAAACCTATTGATTTTTTTTTTTTGGAGAAAACCAGTAATAATTAACTCTAATTACACACTAATGCTACTTGTAGTATATAAGTAATTCCATTACACGAAACTACCATTTCTTTACGAATTCCTAAACCCAAACATTTGTGCCCAATAGTCTACTTACTTTTATATGAACACTAGTATATATATTTTACTAACTAGTGTATATGCCACTTAATTTAGTGTAATTTATTTACTAACCTAAAGATATTTTACTTTAGATATTATGATTAAGCATCACATCTATATGAGGTCAGGAGTTTAAAACACATTATCTCCAATTCACAAAAATACAAATTTTTGTGACAAATAATGTCATGTATTACATTTCCCAAATGAAGGGAAAAGAACCACGGGGACAAGAAAAGCCACCCTCCCACACCCTCCAACCCGACGCCTACCTCGTCTAAGAGCTACTTGCCCCTTCCAATCTAGCGCGAGGTGAAGAACCTTCACCTGGCCAGCCATTTCGCCACCAATACCCCTCTTACGGCCAGGCGGGAGGAGATCTTCAACGTCATCAAGGACAAAAGCCTGCTGAAACATCCCTGGGCGATACGGACGCCATATGAGAAGGACACAATGAATTGCTGCATGTATCATTGGGATTCTAGGCATAACACACATGTGTATTTTGACCTCCACGAGCAGATCGAGGCCATAATCCAGAAGGGGTACCTTAAGGAGTTTGTAGCTACCCGAAGGAATCGCGAAAATGGCAGCCCCCTTAGGCAGGAAAGAAGGATTGAGAGACAGCCTGAGCAAAAAAAAACAACCAACCACACAGTCGTGTGCGAGAAATCAAGATGATATTCGGAGGACCCAACACGTCAGACTCTAACCGGATAAGGAAGGCGGCAGCTCGGGAGACAAGACACCCGGTGGTCTTCAGCGTCCTCCCTCGACAGCCTCAAATTAAGGCAGAGGAGGCGATCGAGTTTATTGAGGATGAGGCACACCAAATCCATCAGTTGCACACTAATGCGCTAGTCATCTCACCCCCCCCCCC